>JBAPLH010000347.1:0-40166 GCA_037897445.1 Ceriops zippeliana | reverse complement strand
CTTTTTGTTACAAAGAATATTTTTAATGCAATGATCATGAAATTGTCTTTTTGTCATTATTAACAACTATATTCATTGTGAAAACAATGTCCATGAACCATCTATACCATGAATTCATTCAATTCCAACAAACAATGGTGTCCTTAATCTTGATTAACATTTCATATTGATATTAATTGGCTGAATTCGAAATCAAAGAGTCCACCCCATCATTTTTGGTTTGTATGGCTCTTTTTTGGTTCCAAACACACGCTTTGATACAGTGATCCTAAAATTAACTTTTGTGACTAAACTGCTCAAAATATTAATTAAAAAAAAACCAAGTATACACTCCATTAAAACTATAAATGTGATTACTTCTGTTTGCCATAGGAGTCATTCATCTTCATTTGCATTTCAAATTAATGTTAACTGGTTTATTTTCCTTAATAATGAGACATTCTAATCATGTCATGCTAAATTAGGCTCCTTTTTTTAGTTACAAGGACTATTGTTTCATACAATGACCATGAAATTATCTTTTTTGTCCCTATTATAAACAATATTCATTGTGTAAACAATGTACAAGAACCATTTACACCATGAATTTATTAAATTCCAATAAAAAATGGTGTCCTTAATCTTGATTGGCATGTGATATTGGTATTAAATGGTTTGAATTCCAAAATAATGTGTCGCGCCCCATCCTTTCTAGTTAGCAAAGCTCATCTTTTTTGTTCCAAACACACGCTTTGATACAGGGATCATAAAATTAACTTTTGCGGCTAAGCTGCTCAAAATATTAATTAAAAAAAAACAAGTATCCGATTCCATTAAACTATAAATGTGATTACTTCTGTCAACCATACGTGTCATTCATCCTTGTTTGCAATTCAAACTAATGTTAACTGGTTTAATTTCCTTAACAATGAGACATTCTAATCATGTCATGCTAATCAGGCTCCTTTTTTTTGTTTACAAGGACTATTGTTCATAAAATGACCATGAAATTATCTTTTGTGTGTCCCTATTATCAACAATATTCATTGTGTAAACAATGTACAAGAACCATTTATACCATGAATTTATTCAATTCCAACAAAAAATTATGTCCTTAATCTTGATTGGCATTTCTTATTGGTATTAAATGGTTGAATTCCAAAATAATGTGTCACTCCCATCCTTTCTGGTTAGCAAAGCTCCGCTTTTTGTTCCAAGCACCCTTTTTGGTACAACAATCATGAAATTAACATTTGTACCTAAAATAACTAGTATACTAATTACAATAAACAAGCCTACGCGCCCTTAAAACACTAAATGCGTTTACTTCGAATAACCAGAACAGACATTCACCTTGTTGTGTATGTCGTACTAAAGTGAAGTGGTTTACTTTCTAAATAATGGGAAATTTAATTCACATTAAGCTAATTAGGATCCTCTTTTTGTTCCAAGGTATATTTTTAATGCAATGATCAAGAAATTGTCTTTTTTGTCTTTATTAACAACTATATTCATTTTGAAAACAATGTCCATCAACCATCTATACCACGAATTCATTCAATTCCAATAAACAATGGTGTCCTTAATCTTGATTAATATTTCATATTGATATTAATTGGCTGAATTCGAAATCAAAGAGTCCACCCCATAATTTTTGGTTTGTATAGCTCTTTTTTTGATTCCAAACACACGCTTTGATACAGTGATCCTAAAATTAACTTTTGTGACTAAACTGCTCAAAATATTAATTAAAAAAAAAACAAGTATAAACTCCATTAAAACTATAAATGTGATTACTTCTGTCTGCCATAGGAGTCATTCATCTTCATTTGCATTTCAAATTAATGTTAACTGGTTTATTTTCCTTAATAATGAGACATTCTAATTATGTCATGTTAATCAGGCTCCTTTTTTAGTTACAAGGACTATTGTTCATACAATGACCATGAAATTATCTTTTGTGCCCCTATTATCAACAGTATTCATTGTGTAAACAATGTACAAGAACCATTTATACCATGAATTTATTCAATTCCAACAAAAAATTGTGTCCTTAATCTTGATTGGCATTTCTTATTGGTATTAAATAGTTGAATTCCAAAATAATGTGTGACTCCCATCCTTTCTGGTTAGCAAAGCTCCTCTTTTTGTTCCAAGCACCCTTTTTCGTACAACAATCATGAAATTAACATTTGTACCTAAAATAACTAGTATACTAATTACAATAAACAAGCCTACGGGCCCTTAAAACACTAAATGCGTTTACTTCCAACAACCAGAACAGACATTCACCTTGTTGTGTATGTTGTACTAAAGTGAAGTGGTTTACCTTCTAAATAATGAGAAATTGAATTCACCTGAAGCTAATTAGGTTCCTCTTTTTGTTCCAAAGTATATTTTTAATGCAATGATTATGAAATTGTTGTTTTTGTCATTATTAACAACTATATTCATTGTGAAAACAATGTCCATGAACCATCTATACCATGAATTCATTCAATTCCAACAAACAATGGTGTCCTTATTCTTGATTAACATTTCATATTGATATTAATTGGCTGTAGTCAAAATCAAAGATTCCACCCCATTGTTTTTGGTTTGTATCGCTCTTCTTTTGTTTCCAAACACACGCTTTGATACAGTGATCCTAAAATTAACATTTATGACTAAACTGTTCAAAATATTAATTAAAAAAAAACAAGTATACACTCCATTAAAACTATAAATGTGATTACTTCCGTCAACCATATGAGTCATTCCTCTTCATTTGCATTTCAAATTAATGTTAACTGGTTTATTTTCCTTAATAATTAGACATTCTAATAATGTCATGCTAATCAGGCTCCGTTTTTAGTTACAAGGACTATTGTTCATACAATGACCATGAAATTATCTTTTGTGCCCCTATTATCAATAGTATTCATTGTGTAAACAATGTACAAGGACCATTTATACCATGAATTTATTCAATTCCAACAAAAAATGGTTTCCTTAATCTTGATTAGCATTTCTTATTGGTATTAAATGGTTGAATTCCAAAATAATGTGTCACTCCCATCCTTTCTGCTTAGCAAAGCTCCTCTTTTTGTTCCAAACACTCTTTTTTTGTACAACAATCATGAAATTAACATTTGAACCTAAAACAAGTAGTATATTAATTACAACAAAGATGTCTACGCACCATTAAAACTCTAAAGGCGTTTACTTCCAACAACCAGAACAGTCATTCACCTTGTGTATTTCGTACTAAAGTGAAGCTGTTTACTTTCTAAATAATGAGAAATTGAATTCACCTTAAGCTAATTACGTTCCTCTTTTTGTTCCAAAAGTATATTATTAATGCAATGATCATGAAATTGCCTTTTTCGTCACTATTAACAACTATATTCATTGTGAAAACAATGTCCATGAACCATCTATACCATGAATTCATTTGATTCCAACAAACAATGGTGTCCTCAATCTTGATTAACATTTCTTTTTCATATTAATTGGCTAAATTCCAAAACAAAGAGTCCACCCCCATCATTTATGGTTAGTAAGGCTCTTCTTTTTGTTCCAAACACACGCGTTGATAGAGTGATCATAAAATTAACTTTTGTGGCTAAACTGCTCAAAATGTTAATTAAAAAAACCAAGTATACGCTCCATTAAAACTATAAATGTGATTACTTCGGTCAACCATATGAGTCATTCATCCTCATTTGCATTTCAAACTAATGTTAACTGGTTTAATTTCCTTAACAATGAGACATTCTAATCATGTCATGTTAATTAGGCTCCTTTATTTGTTACAAGGACTATTGTTCATAAAATGACCATGAAATTATCTTTTGCATCCCTATTATCAACAATATTCATTGTCTAAACAATGTACAAGAACCATTTATACTATGAATTTATTCAATTCCAACAAATAATTGTGTCCTTAATCTTGATTAACATTTCATATTGATATTAATTGGCTGTATTTGAAATCAAAGAGTCCACCCCATCATTTTTGGTTTGTATCGCTCTTCTTTTGGTTGCAAACAAACGCTTTGATACAGTGATCCTAAAATTAACATTTGTGACTAAACTGCTCAAAATATTACTTAAAAAAAACCAAGTATACACTCCATTAAAACTATAAATGTGATTACTTCCATCAACCATATGAGTCATTCATCTTTATTTGCATTTCAAATTAATGTTAACTGGTTTATTTTCCATAATAATGAGACATTCTAATTATGTCATGCTAATCAGGCTCCTTTTTTAGTTACAAGGACTATTGTTCATACACTGACCATGAAATTCTCTTTTGTGTCCCTATTTTCAACAATATTCATTGTGTAAACAATGTACAAGAACCATTTATACCATGAGTTTATTCAATTCCAACAAAAAATGTTGTCCGTAAATCTTGATTGGCATTTCTTGTTAGTATTAAATGGTTTGAATTCCAAAATAATGTGTCACTCCCATCCTTTTGCTTAGCAAAGCTCCTCTTTTTGTTCCAAACACTCTTTTTGGGTACAACAATCATGAAATTAACATTTGTACCTAAAACAACTAGTATATTAATCACAATAAAGATGTCTACGCACCATTAAAACTCTAAATGCATTTACTTCCAAAAACCAGAATAGTCATTCTCCTTGTTGTGTATTTCGTACTAAAGTGAAGCGGTTTGGCTTTGTAAATAATGAGAAATTGAATTCACATTAAGCTAATTACGTTCCTCTTTTTGTTCCAAAGTATATTATTAATGCAATGATCATGAAATCGCCTTTTTCGTCACTATTAACAACTATATTCATTGTGAAAACAATGTCCATGAACCATCTATACCATAAATTCATTCGATTCCAACAAACAATGGTGTCCTTAATCTCGATTAACATTTCTTATTCATATTAATTGGCTGAATTCCAAAACAAAGAGTCCACCCTATCATTTATCGTTAGTAAGGCTATTCTTTTCGTTCCATACACACGTTTTCATACTGTGATCACAAAATTAACTTTTGTTGCTAAACTGCTCAAAATATTAATTAAAAAAAACCAAGTATCCGCTCCATTAAAACTATAAATGTGATTACTTCCGTTAACCATATGAGTCATTCATCCTTGTTTGCATTTCAAACTAATGTTAACTGGTTTAATTTCGTTAACAATGAGACATTCTACTAATGTCATGCTAATCAGGCTCCTTTTTTTGTTCCAAGGACTATTGTTCGTACAATGACCATGAAATTATCTTGTGTCCCTATTATCAACAATATTCATTGTGTAACAATGTACAAGAACCACTTATACCATGAATTTATATTCAATTCCAACAAAAAAATGGTGTCCTTAATCTTGATTGGCATTTCTTATTGGTATTAAATGGTTGAATTCCAAAATAATGTGTCACTCCCATCCTTTCTGCTTAACAAAGCTCCTCTTTTTGTTCCAAACACTCTTTTTGGTACAACAATCATGAAATTAACATCTGTACCTAAAATAACTAATATATTAATTACAACAAACATGTCTACGCACCATTAAAACTCTAAATGTGTTTACTTCCAACAACCAGAATAGTCATTCACCTTGTTGTGTATTTTGTACTAATGTGAAGTGGTTTACTTTCTAAATAATGAGAAATTGAATTCACCTTAAGCTAATTAGGTTCCACTTTTTGTTACAAAGAATATTTTTAATGCAATGATCATGAAATTGTCTTTTTTGTCATTATTAACAACTATATTCATTGTGAAAACAATGTCCATGAACCATCTATACCATGAATTCATTCAATTCCAACAAACAATGGTGTCCTTAATCTTGATTAACATTTCATATTGATATTAATTGGCTGAATTCGAAATCAAAGAGTCCACCCCATCATTTTTGGTTTGTATGGCTCTTTTTTTGGTTCCAAACACACGCTTTGATACAGTGATCCTAAAATTAACATTTGTGACTAAACTGCTCAAAATATTAATTAAAAAAAACCAAGTATACACTCCATTAAAACTATAAATGTGATTACCTCTGTCAACCATATGAGTCATTCATCTTCATTTGCATTTCAAATTAATGTTAACTGGTTTATTTTCCTTAATAATGAGACATTCTAATTATGTCATGCTAATCAGGCTCCTTTTTTCGTTACAAGGACTATTCTTCATACAATGACCACGAAATTATCTTTTGTGTCCCTATTATCAATAGTATTCATTGTGTAAACAATGTACAAGAACCATTTATACCATGAATTTATTCAATTCCAACAAAAAATGGTGTCCTTAAGCTTGATTGGCATTTCTTATTGGTATTAAATGGTTGAATTCCAAAATAATGTGTCACTCCCATCCTTTCTAGTTACCAAAGCCCCTCTTTTTGTTCCGAACATGCTTTTTGGTACAACAATCATGAAATTAACATTTGTACCTAAAATAACTAGTATATTAATGACAACAAACATGTCTACGCACCATTAAAACTCTAAATGCGTTTACTTCCAACAACCAGAACAGTCATTCACCTTGTTGTGTATTTCGTACTAATGTGTAGTGGTTTACTTTCTAAATAATGAGAAATTGAATTCACCTTAAGCTAATTAGGTTCCACTTTTTGTTACAAAGAATATTTTTAATGCAATGATCATGAAATTGTCTTTTTTGTCATTATTAACAACTATATTCATTGTGAAAACAATGTCCATGAACCATCTATACCATGAATTCATTCAATTCCAACAAACAATGGTGTCCTTAATCTTGATTAACATTTCATATTGATATTAATTGGCTGAATTCGAAATCAAAGAGTCCACCCCATCATTTTTGGTTTGTATGGCTCTTTTTTTGGTTCCAAACACACGCTTTGATACAGTGATCCTAAAATTAACATTTGTGACTAAACTGCTCAAAATATTAATTAAAAAAAACCAAGTATACACTCCATTAAAACTATAAATGTGATTACTTCTGTCAACCATAGGAGTCATTCATCTTCATTTGCATTTCAAATTAATGTTAAATGGTTTATTTTCCTTAATAATGAGACATTCTAATCATGTCATGCTAATTAGGCTCCTTTTTTAGTTACAAGGACTATTGTTCATACAATGACCATGAAATTATCTTTTTTGTCCCTATTATAAACAATATTCATTGTGTAAACAATGTACAAGAACCATTTATACCATGAATTTATTAAATTCCAATAAAAAATGGTGTCCTTAATCTTGATTGGCATGTGATATTGGTATTAAATGGTTGAATTCCAAAATAATGTGTCGCGCCCATCCTTTCTAGTTAGCAAAGCTAATCTTTTTGTTCCAAGCATCCTATTCTTTTTTGTTACAAGGACTATTGTTCATACAATGACCATGAATTTATCTTTTGTGTACCTATTATCATCTATACTCTTTGTATAAACAATGTACAAGAACCATTTATACCATAAATTTATTCTATCCCAACAAAAAATGGTGTCCTTAATCTTGATTAACATTTCATATTAATATTAAATGACTGTATTCGAAATCAAAGAGTCCACCCCATCATTTTTGGTTTGTATAGCTCTTCTTTTGGTTCCAAACACAGGCCTTGATACAGTGATCCTAAAATTAACATTTGTGACTAAATTGCTCAAAATATTAATTAAAAAAAAACAAGTATACACTCCATTAAAACTATAAATGTGATTACTTCTGTCAACCATATGAGTCATTCATCTTCATTTGCATTTCAAATTAATGTTAACTGGTTTATTTTCCTTAATAATGAGACATTCTAATCATGTCATGTTAATCAGGATCCTTTTTTTGTTACAAGGACTATTGTTTATACAATGACCATGAAATTATCTTTTTTGTCCCTATTATAAACAATATTCATTGTGTAAACAATGTACAAGAACCATTTATACCATGAATTTATTAAATTCCAATAAAAAATGGTGTCCTTAATCTTGATTGGCATGTGATATTGGTATTAAATGGTTGAATTCCAAAATAATGTGTCGCGCCCATCCTTTCTAGGTAGCAAAGCTCATCTTTTTGTTCCAAGCATCCTATTCTTTTTTGTTACAAGGACTATTGTTCATACAATGACCATGAATTTATCTTTTGTGTACCTATTATCATCTATACTCTTTGTATAAACAATGTACAAGAACCATTTATACCATAAATTTATTCTATCCCAACAAAAAATGGTGTCCTTAATCTTGATTGGCATTTCTTATTGGTATTAAATGGTTGAATTCCAAAATAATGTGTCACTCCCATCCTTTCTGCTTAGCAAAGCTCCTATTTTTGTTCCAAACACTCTTTTTGGTACAACAATCATGAAATTAACATTTGTACCTAAAATAACTAGAATATTAATTACAATAAACAACCCTAAGCACACATAAAACTCTAAATGTGTTTACTTCCAACAACCAAAAGAGTCATTCACCTTGTTGTGTTTTTCGTACTAAAGTGAAGCGGTTTACTTTCTAAATAATGAGAAATTGAATTCACCTTAAGCTATTTAGGTTCCTCTTTTTGTTACAAAGAATATTTTTAATGCAATGATCATGAAATTGTCTTTTTTGTCATTATTAACAACTATATTCATTGTCAAAACAATGTCCACGAACCATCGATACCATGAATTCATTCAATTCCAACAAATAATGGTTTCCTTAATCTTGATTAACATTTCATATTAATATTAATTGACTGTATTCGAAATCAAAGAGTCCACCCCATCATTTTTGGTTTGTATAGCTCTTCTTTTGGTTCCAAATACACGCTTTGATACAGTGATCCTAAAATTAACATTTGTGACTAAACTGCTCAAAATATTAATTAAAAAAAACCAAGTATACGCTTCATTAAAACTATAAATGTGATTACTTCTGTCAACCATATGAGTCATTCATCCTCTTTCGCATTTCAAACTAATGTTAACTGGTTTAATTTCCTTAACATTGAGACATTCTAATCATGTCATGTTAATCAGGCTCCTTTTTTTGTTACAAGGAATATTGTTCATACGATGACCATGAAATTATCTTTTGTGTCCCTATTATCAACAGTATTCATTGTGTAAACAATGTACAAGAACCATTTATACCATGAATTTATTCAATTCCAACAAAAAATGGTGTCCTTAATCTTGATTGGCATTTCTTATTGGTATTAAATGGTTCAATTCCAAAATAATGTGTGACTCCCATCCTTTCTGCTTAGCAACGCTCCTCTTTTTGTTCCAAACACTCTTTTTGGTACAACAATCATGAAATTAACATTTGTACCTAAAATAACTAATATATTAATTACAACAAACATGTCTACGCACCATTAAAACTCTAAATGTGTTTACTTCCAACAACCAGAACAGTCATTCACCTTGTTGTGTACTTTGTACTAATGTGAAGTGGTTTACTTTCTAAATAATGAGAAATTGAATTCACCTTAAGCTAATTAGGTTCCTCTTTTTGTTCCAAAGAATATTTTTAATGCAATGACCCTGAAATTGCCTTTTTCGTCATTATCAACAACTATATTCATTGTGAAAACAATGTCCATGAACCATCTATACCATGAATTCATTCAATTCCAACAAACAAGGGTGTCATTAATCTTGATTAACATTTCTTATTCATATTAATTTGCTGAATTCCAGAACAACGAGTCCACCCCATCATTTATGGTTAGCAAGGCCCTTCTTTTCATTCCAAACACATGCATTGATAAAGTGATCATAAAATTAACTTTTGTGGCTAAACTGCTCAAAATATTAATTAAAAAAAAACCAAGTATACGTTCCATTAAAACTATAAATGTGATTACTTCCGTCAACCATATGAGTCATTCATCCTCTTTTGCATTTCAAACTAATGTTAACTGGATTAATTTCCTTAACAATGAGACATTCTAATCATGTCATGTTAATCAGGCTCCTTTGTTTGGTACAAGGACTATTGTTCATACAATGACCATGAAATTATCTTTTGTATCCCTATTATCAACAATATTCATTGTGTAAACAATGTACAAGAACCATTTATACTATGAATTTATTCAATTCCATCAAAAAATGGTGTCCTTAATCTTGATTGCCATTTCTTATTGGTATTAAATGGTTGAATTCTAAAATAATGTATCACTGCCATCCTTTCTGCTTAGCAAATCTCCTCGTTTTGTTCCAAACACTCTTTTTGGTACAACAATCATGAAATTAAGATTTGAACCTAAAACAACTAGTATATTAATTACAACAAAGATGTCTACGCACCATTACAAACTCTAAATGCGTTTACTTCCAAAAACCAGAACAATCATTCACATTGTTGTGTATTTCGTACTAAAGTGAAGCTGTTTACTTTCTAAATAATGAGAAATTGAATTCACCTTAAGCTAATTACGTTCCTCTTTTTGTTCCAAAGTAAATTATTAAAGCAATGATCATGAAATTGCCTTTTTTGTCACTATTAACAACTATATTCATCGTGAAAACAATGTCCATGAACCATCTATACCATGAATTCATTCAATTCCAACAAATAATGGTCTCCTTAATCTTGATTAACATTTCATATTGATATTAATTGGCTGTATTCGAAATCAAAGAGTCCCCCCCATCATTTTTGGTTTGTATCGCTCTTCTTTTGGTTCCAAACAAACGCTTTGATACAGAGATTCTAAAATTAACATTTGTGACTAAACTGCTCAAAATATTAATTAAAAAAAAAACCAAGTATACACTCCATTAAAACTATAAATGTGATTACTTCTGTCAACCATATGAGTCATTCATCTTCATTTGCATTTCAAATTAATGTTAACTGGTTTATTTTCCTCAATAATGAGACATTCTAATCATGTCATGTTAATTAGGCTCCTTTTTTTGTTACAAGGACTATTGTTCATACAATGACCATGAAATTATCTTTTGTGTCCCCATTATCAACAGTATTCATTGTGTAAACAATGTACAAGAACCATTTATACCATGAATTTATTCAATTCCAACAAAAAATGGTGTCCTTAATCTTGATTGGCATTTCTTATTGGTATTAAATGGTTGAATTCCAAAATAATGTGTCACTCCCATCCTTTCTGCTTAGCAAAGCTCCTATTTTCTTTCCAAACACTCTTTTTGGTACAACAATCATGAAATTAACATTTGTACCTAAAATAACTAATATATTAATTACAACAAACATGTCTACACACCATTAAAACTCTAAATGTGTTTACTTCCAACAACCAGAACAGTCATTCGCCTTGTTGTGTATTTTGTACTAATGTGAAGTGGTTTACTTTCTAAATAATGAGAAATTGAATTCACCTTAAGCTAATTAGTTCCTCTTTTTGTTCCAAAGAATATTTTTAATGCAATGACCCTGAAATTGCCTTTTTCGTCATTACCAACAACTATATTCATTATGGAAACAATGTCCATGAACCATCTATACCATGAATTCATTCAATTCCAACAAACAAGGTTGTCCTTAATCTTGATTAACATTTCTTATTCATATTAATTGGCTGAATTCCAGAACAACGAGTCCACCCCATCATTTATGGTTAGCAAGGCCCTTCTTTTCATTCCAAACACACGCTTTGATTGAGTGAACATAAAATCAACTTTTGTGGCTATATTGCTCAAAATATTAATTAAAAAAAACCAAGAATACGCTCCATTAAAACTATAAATGTGATTACTTATGTCAACCATATGAGTCATTCATCCTCTTTTGCATTTCAAACTAATGTTAACTGGTTTAATTTCCTTAACAATGAGACATTCTAATCATGTCATGTTAATCAGGCTCCTTTTTTTGTTACAAGGACTATTGTTCATACAATGACCATGAAATTATCTTTTGTGTCCCTATTATCAACAGTATTCATTGTGTAAACAATGTACAAGAACCATTTATACCATGAATTTATTCAATTCCAACAAAAAATGGTGTCCTTAATCTTGATTGGCATTTCTTATTGGTATTAAATGGTTGAATTCCAAAATAATGTGTGACTCCCATCCTTTCTGCTTAGCAACGCTCCTCTTTTTGTTCCAAACACTCTTTTTGGTACAACAATAATGAAATTAACATTTGTACCTAAAATAACTAATATATTAATTACAACAAACATGTCTACGCACCATTAAAACTCTAAATGTGTTTACTTCCAACAACCAGAACAGTCATTCACCTTGTTGTGTATTTTGTACTAATGTGAAGTGGTTTACTTTCTAAATAATGAGAAATTGAATTCACCTTAAGCTAATTAGGTTCCTCTTTTTGTTCCAAAGAATATTTTTAATGCAATGACCCTGAAATTGCCTTTTTCGTCATTATCAACAACTATATTCATTGTGAAAACAATGTCCATGAACCATCTATACCATGAATTCATTCAATTCCAACAAACAAGGGTGTCCTTAATCTTGATTAACATTTCTTATTCATATTAATTCCCTGAATTCCAGAACAATGAGTCCACCCCATCATTTATGGTTAGCAAGGCCCTTCTTTTCATTCCAAACACATGCATTGATAAAATGATCATAAAATTAACTTTTGTGGCTAAACTGCTCAAAATATTAATTAAAAAAAACCAAGTATACTTTCCATTAAAACTATAAATGTGATTACTACCGTCAACCATATGAGTCATTCATCCTCTTTTGCATTTCAAACTAATGTTAACTAGATTAATTTCCTTAACAATGAGACATTCTAATCATGTCATGTTAATCAGGCTCCTTTATTTGTTACAAGGACTATTGTTCATACAATGACCATGAAATTATCTTTTGTATCCCCATTATCAACAATATTCATTGTGTAAACAATGTACAAGAACCATTTATACCATGAATTTATTCAATCCCAACAAAAAATGGTGTCCTTAATCTTGATTGGCATTTCTTATTGGTATTAAATGGTTGAATTCCAAAATAATGTGTCACTCCCATCCTTTCTGCTTAGCAAAGCTCCTATTTTTGTTCCAAACACTCTTTTTGGTACAACAATCATGAAATTAACATTTGCACCTAAAATAACTAGTATATTAATTACAATAAACAACCCTAAATACACATAAAACCCTAAATGTGTTTACTTCCAACAACCAAAAGAGTCATTCACCTTGTTGTGTTTTTCGTACTAAAGTGAAGCTATTTACTTTCTAAATAATGAGAAATTGAATTCACCTTAAGCTAATTAGGTTCCTCTTTTTGTTACAAAGAATATTTTTAATGCAATGATCATGAAATTGTCTTTTTTGTCATTATTAACAACTATATTCAATGTGAAAACAATGTCCATGAACCATCTATACCATGAATTCATTCAATTCCAACAAACAATGGTGTCCTTAATCTTAATTAACATTTCTTATTGTTATTAATTGACTGAATTTGAAATCAAAGAGTCCATGCCATCATTTTTGGTTTGTATGGCTCTTCTTTTGGTTCCAAACACACGCTTTGATACAGTGATCCTAAAATTAACATTTGTGACTAAACTGCTCAAAATATTAATTAAAAAAAAAGCAAGTATACACTCCATTAAAACTATAAATGTGATTACTTCTGTCAACCATATGAGTCATTCATCTTCATTTGCATTTCAAATTAATGTTAACTGGTTTATTTTCCTTAATAATGAAACATTCTAATTATGTCATGCTAATCAGGCTCCTTTTTTAGTTACAAGGACTATTCTTCATACAATGACAATGAAATTATCTTTTGTGACCCTATTATGAATAGTATTCATTGTGTAAACAATGTACAAGAACCATTTATACCATGAATTTATTCAATTCCAACAAAAAATGGTGTCCTTAATCTTGATTGGCATTTCTTATTGGTATTAAATGGTTGAATTCCAAAATAATGTGTCACTCCCATACTTTCTGCTTAGCAAAGCTCCTCTTTTTGTTCCAAACACTCTTTTTGGTACAACAATCATGAAATTAACATTTGTACCTAAAATAACTAGTATATTAATTACAATAAACAATCCTAAGCACACTTAAAACTCTAAATGTGTTTACTTCCAACCACCAAAAGAGTCATCCACCTTGTTGTGTTTTTCATACTAAAGTGAAGCGGTTTACTTTCTAAATAATGAGAAATTGAATTCACCTTAAGCTAATTAGGTTCCTCTTTTTGTTACAAAGAATATTTTTAATGCAATGATCATGAAATTATCTTTGTTGTCATTATTAACAACTATATTCATTGTGAAAACAATGTCCATGAACCATCTATACCATGAATTCATTCAATTCCAACAAACAAGGGTGTCCTTAATCTTGATTAACATTTCTTATTCATATTAATTGGCTGAATTCCAGAACAACGAGTCCACCCTATCATTTATGGTTAGTAAGGCCCTTCTTTTCGTTCCAAACACACGCTTTGATAGAGTGAACATAAAATCAACTTTTGTGGCTAAATTGCTCAAAATATTAATTAAAAAAAAAAACAAGTATACGCTCCATTAAAACTATAAATGTGATTACTTCCGTCAACCATATGAGTCATTCATCCTCTTTTGCATTTCAAACTAATGTTAACTGGTTTAATTTCCTTAACAATGAGACATTCTAATCATCTCATGTTAATCAGGCTCCTTATTTTGTTACAAGGACTATTGTTCATACAATGACCATGAATTTATCTTTTGTGTACCTATTATCAACTATACTCTTTGTATAAAACAATGTACAAGAACCATTTATACCATGAATTAATTCAATCCCAACAAAAAAATCGTGTCCTTAATCTTGATTGGCATTTCTTATTTGTATTAAATGGTTGAATTCCAAAATAATGTGTCACTCCCATCCTTTCTGCTTAGCAAAGCTCCTATTTTTGTTCCAAACACTCTTTTTGGTACAACAATCATGAAATTAACATTTGTACCTAAAATAACTAGTATATTAATTACAATAAACAATCCTAAGCACACTTAAAAACTCTAAATGTGTTTACTTCCAACCCCAAAAGAGTCATTCACCTTGTTGTGTTTTTTTTCATACTAAAGTGAAGCGGTTTACTTTCTAAATAATGAGAAATTGAATTCACCTTAAGCTAATTAGGTTCCTCTTTTTGTTACAAAGAATATTTTTAATGCAATGATCATGAAATTATCTTTTTTGTCATTATTAACAACTATATTCATTGTGAAAACAATGTCCATGAACCATCTATACCATGAATTCATTCAATTCCAACAAACAATGGTGTCCTTAATCTTAATTAACATTTCTTATCGTTATTAATTGACTGAATTTGAAATCAAAGAGTCCACCCCATCATTTTTGGTTTGTATGGCTCTTCTTTTGGTTCCAAACACACGCTTTGATACAGTGATCCTAAAATTAACATTTGTGACTAAACTGCTCAAAATATTAACTAAAAAAAAAACCAAGTATACACTCCATTAAAACTATAAATGTGATTACTTCTGTCAACCATATGAGTCATTCATCTTCATTTGCATTTCAAATTAATGTTAACTGGTTTATTTTCCTTAATAATGAGACATTCTAATTATGTCATGCTAATCAGGCTCCTTTTTTAGTTACAAGGACTATTCTTCATACAATGACCACGAAATTATCTTTTGTGTCCCTATTAGCAATAGTATTCATTGTGTAAACAATGTACAAGAACCATTTATACCATGAATTTATTCAATTCCAACAAAAAATGGTGTCCTTAATCTTGATTGGCATTTCTTATTGGTATTAAATGGTTGAATTCCAAAATAATGTGTCACTCCCATCCTTTCTACTTAGCAAAGCTCCTATTTTTGTTCCAAACACTCTTTTTGGTACAACAATCATGAAATTAACATTTGTACCTAAAATAACTAATATATTAATTACAACAAACATGTCTACGCACCATTAAAACTCTAAATGTGTTTACTTCCAACAACCAGAACAGTCATTCACCTTGTTGTGTATTTTGTACTAATGTGAAGTGGTTTACTTTCTAAATAATGAGAAATTGATTTCACCTTAAGCTAATTAGGATCCTCTTTGTTCCAAAGAATATTTTTAATGCAATGACCCTGAAATTGCCTTTTTCGTCATTATCAACAACTATATTCATTATGGAAACAATGTCCATGAACCATCTATACCATGAATTCATTCAATTCCAACAAACAAGGGTGTCCTTAATCTTGATTAACATTTCTTATTCATATTAATTGGCTGAATTCCAGAACAACGAGTCCACCCTATCATTTATGGTTAGTAAGGCCCTTCTTTTTGTTCCAAACACACGCTTTGATAGAGTGAACATAAAATCAACTTTTGTGGCTAAATTGCTCAAAATATTAATTAAAAAAAAACAAGTATACGCTCCATTAAAACTATAAATGTGATTACTTCCGTCAACCATATGAGTCATTCATCCTCTTTTGCATTTCAAACTAATGTTAACTGGTTTAATTTCCTTAACAATGAGACATTCTAATCATGTCATGTTAATCAGGCTCCTTTTTTTGTTACAAGGACTATTGTTCATACAATGACCATGAATTTATCTTTTGTGTACCTATTATCAACTATACTCTTTGTATAAACAACGTACAAGAACCATTTATACCATGAATTTATTCAATCCAAACAAAAAATCGTGTCCTTAATCTTGATTGGCATTTCTTATTGGTATGAAATGGTTGAATTCCAAAATAATGTGTCACTACCATCCTTTTTGCTTAGCAAAGCTCCTATTTTTGTTCCAAACACTCTTTTTGGTACAACAATCATGAAATTAACATTTGGACCTAAAATAACTAATATATTAATTACAATAAACAATCCTAAGCACACTTAAAGCTCTAAATGTGTTTACATCCAACAACCAAAAGAGTCATTCACCTTGTTGTGTTTTTCGTACTAAAGTGAAGCGGTTTACTTTCTAAATAATGAGAAATTGAATTCACCTTAAGCTAATTAGGATCCTCTTTTTGTTCCAAAGAATATTTTTAATGCAATGACCCTGAAATTGCCTTTTTCGTCATTATCAACAACTATATTCATTATGGAAACAATTTCCATGAACCATCTATACCATGAATTCGTTCAATTCCAACAAACAAGGGTGTCCTTAATCTTGATTAACATTTCTTATTCATATTAATTGGCTGAATTCCAAAACAACGAGTCCACCCCATCATTTATGGTTAATATGGCTCTTCTTTTCGTTCCAAACACACGCTTTGATAGAGTGATCATAAAATCAACTTTTGTGGCTAAATTGCTCAAAATATTAATTAAAAAAAACCAAGTATACGCTCCATTAAAACTATAAATGTGATTACTTCCGTCAACCATATGAGTCATTCATCCTCTTTTGCATTTCAAACTAATGTTAACTGGTTTAATTTCCTTAACAATGAGACATTCTAATCATGTCATGTTAATCAGGCTCCTTTTTTTGTTACAAGGACTATTGTTCATACAATGACCATGAATTTATCTTTTGTGTACCTATTATCAACTATATTCTTTGTGTAAACAATGTACAAGAACCATTTATACCATGAATTTATTCAATTCCAACAAAAAATGGTGTCCTTAATCTTGATTGGCATTTCTTATTGGTATTAAATGGTTGAATTCCAAAATAATGTGTCACTCCCATCCTTTCTGCTTAGCAAAGCTCCTCTTTTTGTTCCAAACACTCTTTTTGGTACAACAATCATGAAATTAACATTTGTACCTAAAATAACTAGTATATTAATTACAATAAACAAGCCTACGCACCTTTAAAAACTAAAATGTGTTTACTTCCAACAACCAGAACAGTCATTCACCTTGTTGTGTGTTTTCGTACTAAAGTGAAGCGGTTTACTTTCTAAATAATGAGAAATTGAATTCACCTTAAGCTAATTAGGTTCCTCTTTTTGTTCCAAAGTATATTTTTTTTAATGCAATGATCATGAAATTGTCTTTTTTTTTGTCATTATTAACAACTATATTCATTGTGAAAACAATGTCCATGAACCATCTATACCATGAATTCATTCAATTCCAACAAACAATGGTGTCCTTAATCTTGATTTAAACATTTCTTATTCATATTAATTGGCTGAATTCGAAATCAAAGAGTCCACCCCATCATTTTTGGTTTGTATGGCTCTTCTTTTGGTTCCAAACACACACGCTTTGATACAGTGATCCTAAAATTAACATTTGTGACTAAACTGCTCAAAATATTAATTAAAAAAAAAAAAAACCAAGTATACACTCCATTAAAACTATAAATGTGATTACTTCCGTCAACCATATGAGTCATTCATCTTCATTTTGCATTTCAAATTAATGTTAACTGGTTTATTTTTCCTTAATAATGAGACATTCTAATTATGTCATGCTAATCAGGCTCCTTTTTTTTTGTTAAGGACTATTGTTCATACAATGACCATGAAATTATCTTTTGTGTCCCTATTATCAACAGTATTCATTGTGTAAACAATGTACAAGAACCATTTATACCATGAATTTATTCAATTCCAACAAAAAATGGTGTCCTTAATCTTGATTGGCATTTCTTATTGGTATTAAATGGTTGAATTCCAAAATAATGTGTCACTCCCATCCTTTCTGCTTAGCAAAGCTCCTCTTTTTGTTCCAAACACTCTTTTTGGTACAACAATCATGAAATTAACATTTGTACCTAAAACAACTAGTATATTAATTACAACAAACATGTCTACGCACCATTAAAACTCTAAATGCATTTTACTTCCAACAACCAGAACAGTCATTCACCTTGTTGTGTATTTCGTACTAAAGTGAAGCGGTTTACTTTCTAAAAATAGAAATTGAATTCACCTTAAGCTAATTACGTTCCTCTTTTTGTTCCAAAGTATATTATTAATGCAATGATCATGAAATTGCCTTTTTTCGTCATTATTAACAACTATATTCATTGTGAAAACAATGTCCATGAACCATCTATACCATGAATTCATTCAATTCCAACAAACAATGGTGTCCTTAATCTTGATTAACATTTCTTATTCATATTAATTGGCTGAATTCCAAAACAAAGAGTCCACCCCATCATTTATGGTTAGTAAGGCTCTTCTTTTTGTTCCAAACACACGCTTTGATATAGTGATCATAAAATCAACTTTTGTGGCTAAACTGCTCAAAATATTAATTAAAAAAAACCAAGTATACGCTCCATTAAAACTATAAATGTGATTACTTCCGTCAACCATATGAGTCATTCATCCTCTTTTGCATTTCAAACTAATGTTAACTGGTTTAATTTCCTTAACAATGAGACATTCTAATCATGTCATGCTAATCATCAGGCTCCTTTTTTTTGTTACAAGGACTATTGTTCATACAATGACCATGAAATTATCTTTTGTGTACCTATTATCAACTATATTCTTTGTGTAAACAATGTACAAGAACCATTTATACCATGAATTTATTCAATTCCAACAAAAAATGGTGTCCTTAATCTTGATTGGCATTTCTTATTGGTATTAAATGGTTGAATTCCAAAATAATGTGTCACTCCCATCCTTTCTGCTTAGCAAAGCTCCTCTTTTTGTTCCAAACACTCTTTTTGGTACAACAATCATGAAATTAACATTTGTACCTAAAATAACTAGTATATTAATTACAATAAAAACATGTCTACGCACCATTAAAACTCTAAATGCCTTTACTTCCAACAACCAGAATAGTCATTCACCTTGTGTATTTCGTACTAAAGTGAAGTGGTTTACTTTCTAAATAATGAGAAATTGAATTCACCTTAAGCTAATTAGGTTCCTCTTTTTGTTCCAAAGTATATTTTTAATGCAATGATCATGAAATTGCCTTTTTTTGTCATTATTAACAACTATATTCATTGTGAAAAACAATGTCCATGAACCATCTATACCATGAATTCATTCAATTCCAACAAACAATGGGTGTCCTTAATCTTGATTAACATTTCATATTGATATTAATTGGCTGAATTCGAAATCAAAGAGTCCACCCCATCATTTTTGGTTTGTATGGCTCTTCTTTTGGTTCCAAACACACGCTTTGATACAGTGATCCTAAAATTAACATTTGTGACTAAACTGCTCAAAATATTAATTAAAAAAAAAACAAGTATACACTCCATTAAAACTATAAATGTGATTACTTCCGTCAACCATATGAGTCATTCATCTTCATTTGCATTTCAAATTAATGTTAACTGGTTTCTTTCCCTTAATAATGAGCCATTCTAATTATGTCATGCTAATCAGGCTCCTTTTTTAGTTACAAGGACTATTGTTCATACAATGACCATGAAATTATCTTTTGGGTCCCTATTATCAACAGTATTCATTGTGTAAACAATGTACAAGAACCATTTATACCATGAATTTATTCAATTCCATCAAAAAATGGTGTCCTTAATCTTGATTGGCATTTCTTATTGGTATTAAATGTTTGAATTCCAAAATAATGTGTCACTCCCATCCTTTCTGCTTAGCAAAGCTCCTCTTTTTGTTCCAAACACTCTTTTTGGTACAACAATCATGAAATTAACATTTGTACCTAAAACAACTAGTATATTAATTACAACAAAGATGTCTACGCACCATTAAAACTCTAAATGCATTTACTTCCAACAACCAGAACAGTCATTCACCTTGTTGTGTATTTCGTACTAAAGTGAAGCGGTTTACTTTCTAAATAATGAGAAATTGAATTCACCTTAAGCTAATTACGTTCCTCTTTTTGTTCCAAAGTATATTTTTAATGCAATGATCATGAAATTGCCTTTTTCGTCATTATTAACAACTATATTCATTGTGAAAACAATGTCCATGAACCATCTATACCATGAATTCATTCGATTCCAAACAAACAATGGTGTCCTTAATCTTGATTAACATTTCTTATTCATATTAATTGGCTGAATTCCAAAACAAAGAGTCCACCCCATCATTTTTATGGTGGTTAGTAAGGCTTTTCTTGTTGTTCCAAACACACGCTTTGATATAGTGATCATAAAATTAACTTTTGTGGCTAAACTGCTCAAAATATTAATTAAAAAAAACCAAGTATACGCTCCATTAAAACTATAAATGTGATTACTTCCGTCAACCATATGAGTCATTCATCCTCTTTTGCATTTCAAAAACTAATGTTAACTGGTTTAATTTCCCTTAACAATGAGACATTCTAATCATGTCATGCTAATCAGGCTCCTTTTTTTGTTACAAGGACTATTGTTCATACAATGACCATGAAATTATCTTTTGTGTCCCTATTATCAACAATATTCATTGTGTGTAAACAATGTACAAGAACCATTTATACCATGAATTTTATTCAATTCCAACAAAAAATGGTGGTGTCCTTAATCTTGATTGGCATTTCTTATTGGTATTAAATGGTTTGAATTCCAAAATTAATGTGTCACTCCCATCCTTTCTTGTTGCTTAGCAAAGCTCCTCTTTTTGTTCCAAACACTCTTTTTTGGTACAACAATCATGAAATTAACATTTGTACCTAAAATAACTAGTATATTAATTACAACAAACATGTCTACGCACCATTAAAACTCTAAATGCGTTTACTTCCAACAACCAGAACAGTCATTCACCTTGTTGTGTATTTTTCGTACTAAAGTGAAGCGGTTTACTTTCTAAATAATGAGAAATTGAATTCACACCTTAAGCTAATTACGTTCCTCTTTTTGTTCCAAAGTATATTATTTTTTAATGCAATGATCATGAAATTGCCTTTTTTGTCATTATTAACAACAACTATATTCATTGTGAAAACAATGTCCATGAACCATCTATACCATGAATTCATTCAATTCCAACAAACAATGGTGTCCTTAATCTTGATTAACATTTCTTATTATTCATATTAATTGGCTGAATTCCAAAACAAAGAGTCCACCCCATCATTATGGTTTAGTATGGCTCTTCTTTTTGTTCCAAACAAACACACGCTTTGATACAGTGATCATAAAATTAACTTTTGTGGCTAAACTGCTCAAAATATTAATTAAAAAAAAAAACCAAGTATACGCTCCATTAAAACTATAAATGTGATTACTTCCGTCAACCATATGAGTCATTCATCCTCTTTTGCATTTCAAACTAATGTTAACTGGTTTAATTTCCTTAACAATGAGACATTCTAATCATGTCATGCTAATCAGGCTCCTTTTTTTTACAAGGACTATTGTTCATACAATGACCATGAATTTATCTTTTGTGTACCTATTATCAACTATATTCTTTGTGTAAACAATGTACAAGAACCATTTATACCATGAATTTCTTCAATTCCAACAAAAAATGGTGTCCTTAATCTTGATTGGCATTTCTTATTGGTATTAAATGTTTGAATTCCAAAATAATGTGTCACTCCCATCCTTTCTGCTTAGCAAAGCTCCTCTTTTTGTTCCAAACACTCTTTTTGGTACAACAATCATGAAATTAACATTTGTACGTAAAACAACTAGTATATTAATCACAACAAAATGTCTACGCACCATTAGAACTCTAAATGCATTTACTTCCAAAAACCAGAACAATCATTCACCTTGTTGTGTATTTCAAACTAAAGTGAAGCGGTTTACTTTCTAAATAATGAGAAATTGAATTCACCTTAAGCTAATTACGTTCCTCTTTTTGTTCCAAAGTATATTATTAATGCAATGATCATGAAATTGCCTTTTTTCGTCATTATTAACAACTATATTCATTGTGAAAACAATGTCCATGAACCATCTATACCATGAATTCATTCGATTCCAACAAACAATGGTGTCCTTAATCATGATGAACATTTCTTATTCATATTAATTGGATGAATTCCAAAACAAAGAGTCCACCCCATCATTTATGGTTAGTAAGGCTTTTCTTGTTGTTCCAAACACACGCTTTGATATAGTGATCATAAAATCAACTTTTGTGGCTAAACTGCTCAAAATATTAATTAAAAAAAACCAAGTATACGCTCCATTAAAACTATAAATGTGATTACTTCCGTCAACCATATGAGTCATTCATCCTCTTTTTTGCATTTCAAACTAATGTTAACTGGTTTAATTTCCTTAACAATGAGACATTCTAATCATGTCATGCTAATCAGGCTCCTTTTTTTTGTTACAAGGACTATTGTTCATACAATGACCATGAAATTATCTTTTGTGTCCCTATTATCAACAATATATTCATTGTGTAAACAATGTACAAGAACCATTTTATACCATGAATTTATTCAATTCCAACAAAAAATGGTGTCCTTAATCTTGATTGGCATTTCTTATTGGTATTAAATGGTTCAATTCCAAAATAATGTGTCACTCCCATCCTTTCTGCTTAGCAAAGCTCCTCTTTTTGTTCCAAACACTCTTTTTGGTACAACAATCATGAAATTAACATTTGTACCTAAAACAACTAGTATATTAATTACAACAAAACAAGTCTACGCACCCTTAAAACTCTAAATGCGTTTACTTCCAACAACCAGAAACAGTCATTCACCTTGTTGTGTATTTCGTACTAAAGTGAAGCGGTTTACTTTCTAAATAATGAGAAATTGAATTCACCTTAAGCTAATTACGTTCCTCTTTTTGTTCCAAAGTATATTTTTAATGCAATGATCATGAAATTGCCTTTTTCGTCATTATTAACAACTATATTCATTGTGAAAACAATGTCCATGAACCATCTATACCATGAATTCATTCAATTCCAACAAACAATGGTGTCCTTAATCTTGATTAACATTTCATATTGATATTAATTGGCTGAATTCGAAAAAAAAAGAGTCCACCCCATCATTTTTGGTTTGTATGGCTCTTCTTTTGGTTCCAAACACACGCTTTGATACAGTGATCCTAAAATTAACATTTTGTGACTAAACTGCTCAAAATATTAATTAAAAAAAAACCAAGTATACACTCCATTAAAACTACTATAAATGTGATTACTTCCGTCAACCATATGAGTCATTCATCTTTGTTTGCATTTCAAACTAATGTTAACTGGTTTAATTTCCTTAACAATGAGACATTCTAATCATGTCATGCTAATCAGGCTCCTTTTTTTTAGTTACAAGGACTATTGTTCATACAATGACCATGAAATTATCTTTTGTGTCCCTATTATCAACAGTATTCATTGTGTAAACAATGTACAAGAACCATTTATACCATGAATTTATTCAATTCCAACAAAAAAAATGGTGTCCTTAATCTTGATTGGCATTTCTTATTGGTATTAAATGGTTCAATTCCAAAATAATGTGTCACTCCCATCCTTTCTGCTTAGCAAAGCTCCTCTTTTTGTTCCAAACACTCTTTTTGGTACAACAATCATGAAATTAACATTTGTACCTAAAACAACTAGTATATTAATTACAACAAACATGTCTACGCACCATTAAAACTCTAAATGCGTTTACTTCCAAAAACCAGAACAGTCATTCACCTTGTTGTGTATTTCGTACTAAAGTGAAGCGGTTTACTTTCTAAATAATGAGAAATTGAATTCACCTTAAGCTAATTAGGTTCCTCTTTTTGTTCCAAAGTATATTTTTAATGCAATGATCATGAAATTGCCTTTTTTTGTCATTATTAACAACTATATTCATTGTGAAAAACAATGTCCATGAACCATCTATATACCATGAATTCATTCAATTCCAACAAACAATGGTGTCCTTAATCTTGATTAACATTTCATTATTCATATTAATTGGCTGAATTCGAAAACAAAGAGTCCACCCCATCATTTTTGGTTTGTATGGCTCTTCTTTTTGTTCCAAACACACGCTTTGATACAGTGATCCTAAAATTAACTTTTGTGACTAAACTGCTCAAAAATATTAATTAAAAAAAAAACCAAGTATACACTCCATTAAAACTATAAATGTGATTACTTCCGTCAACCATATGAGTCATTCATCCTCTTTTTTGCATTTCAAACTAATGTTAACTGGTTTAATTTCCCTTAACAATGAGACATTCTAATTATGTCATGCTAATCAGGCTCCTTTTTTTGTTACAAGGACTATTGTTCATACAATGACCATGAAATTATCTTTTGTGTCCCTATTATCAACAATATTCATTGTGTAAACAATGTACAAGAACCATTTATACCATGAATTTATTCAATTCCAACAAAAAAATGGTGTCCTTAATCTTGATTGGCATTTCTTATTGGTATTAAATGGTTCAATTCCAAAATAATGTGTCACTCCCATCCTTTCTGCTTAGCAAAGCTCCTCTTTTTTTGTTCCAAACACTCTTTTTGGTACAACAATCATGAAATTAACATTTGTACCTAAAACAACTAGTATATTTAATTACAACAAAACATGTCTACGCACCATTAAAACTCTAAATGCGTTTACTTCCAAAAACCAGAACAGTCATTCACCTTGTTGTGTATTTCGTACTAAAGTGAAGTGGTTTTACTTTCTAAATAATGAGAAATTGAATTCACCTTAAGCTAATTACGTTCCTCTTTTTGTTCCAAAGTATATTATTAATGCAATGATCATGAAATTGCCTTTTTCGTCACTATTAACAACTATATTCATTGTGAAAACAATGTCCATGAACCATCTATACCATGAATTCATTCAATTCCAACAAACAATGGTGTCCTTAATCTTGATTAACATTTCTTATTCATATTAATTGGCTGAATTCGAAATCAAAGAGTCCACCCCATCATTTGTGGTTTGTATGGCTCTTCTTTTGGTTCCAAACACACCCTTTGATACAGTGATCCTAAAATTAACATTTGTGACTAAACTGCTCAAAATATTAATTAAAAAACCAAGTATACACTCCATTAAAACTATAAATGTGATTACTTCCGTCAACCATATGAGTCATTCACCTTTGTTTGCATTTCAAACTAATGTTAACTGGTTTAATTTCCTTAATAATGAGACATTCTAATCATGTCATGCTAATCAGGCTCCTTTTTTAGTTACAAGGACTATTGTTCATACAATGACCATGAAATTATCTTTTGTGTCCCTATTATCAACAATATTCATTGTGTAAACAATGTACAAGAACCATTTATACCATGAATTTATTCAATTCCAACAAAAAATGGTGTCCTTAATCTTGATTGGCATTTCTTATTGGTATTAAATGGTTCAATTCCAAAATAATGTGTGTGTCACTCCCATCCTTTCTGCTTAGCAAAGCTCCTCTTTTTGTTCCAAACACTCTTTTTGGTACAACAATCATGAAATTAACATTTGTACCTAAAACAACTAGTATATTAATTACAACAAACATGTCTACGCACCATTAAAACTCTAAATGCGTTTACTTCCAACAACCAGAACAGTCATTCACCTTGTTGTGTATTTCGTACTAAAGTGAAGTGGTTTACTTTCTAAATAATGAGAAATTGAATTCACCTTAAGCTAATTAGGTTCCTCTTTTTGTTCCAAAGTATATTTTTAATGCAATGATCATGAAATTGCCTTTTTTGTCATTATTAACAACTATATTCATTGTGTGAAAACAATGTCCATGAACCATCTATACCATGAATTCATTCAATTCCAACAAACAATGGTGTCCTTAATCTTGATTAACATTTCTTATTCATATTAATTGGCTGAATTCGAAATCAAAGAGTCCACCCCATCATTTTTGGTTTGTATGGCTCTTCTTTTGGTTCCAAACACACCCTTTGATACAGTGATCCTAAAATTAACATTTTGTGACTAAACTGCTCAAATATTAATTAAAAAAAAACCAAGTATACACTCCATTAAAACTATAAAAATGTGATTACTTCCGTCAACCATATGAGTCATTCATCTTCATTTGCATTTCAAACTAATGTTAACTGGTTTAATTTCCTTAACAATGAGACATTCTAATCATGTCATGCTAATCAGGCTCCTTTTTTTAGTTACAAGGACTATTGTTCATACAATGACCATGAAATTATCTTTTGTGTCCCTATTATCAACAATATTTCATTGTGTAAACAATGTACAAGAACCATTTATACCATGAATTTATTCAATTCCAACAAAAAAAATGGTGTCCCTTAATCTTGATTGGCATTTCTTATTGGTATTAAATGGTTTGAATTCCAAAATAATGTGTCACTCCCATCCTTTCTGCTTAGCAAAGCTCCTCTTTTTGTTCCAAACACTCTTTTTTGGTACAACAATCATGAAATTAACATTTGTACCTAAAAAAACTAGTATATATTAATTACAACAAACATGTCTACGCACCATTAAAAACTCTAAATGCGTTTTACTTCCAAACAACCAGAACAGTCATTCACCTTGTTGTGTATTTCGTACTAAAGTGAAGCGGTTTACTTTCTAAATAATGAGAAATTGAATTCACCTTAAGCTAATTACGTTCCTCTTTTTGTTCCAAAGTATATTTTTAATGCAATGATCATGAAATTGCCTTTTTTCGTCATTATTAACAACTATATTCATTGTGAAAACAATGTCCATGAACCATCTATACCATGAATTCATTCGATTCCAACAAACAATGGTGTCCTTAATCTTGATTAACATTTCTTATTCATATTAATTGGCTGAATTCCAAAACAAAGAGTCCACCCCATCATTTATGGTTAGTAAGGCTCTTCTTTTTGTTCCAAACACACACGTTGATAGAGGGATCATAAAATTAACTTTTGTGGCTAAACTGCTCAAAATATTAATTAAAAAAAACCAAGTATACGCTCCATTAAAAACTATAAATGTGATTACTTCCGTCAACCATATGAGTCATTCATCCTCTTTTTTGCATTTCAAACTAATGTTAACTGGTTTAATTTCCTTAACAAATGAGACATTCTAATCATGTCATGCTAATCAGGCTCCTTTTTTTTGTTACAAGGACTATTGTTCATACAATGACCATGAAATTATCTTTTGTGTGTCCCTATTATCAACAATATTCATTGTGTAAAACAATGTACAAGAACCATTTATACCATGAATTTATTTAATTCCAACAAAAAATGGTGTCCTTAATCTTGATTGGCATTTCTTATTGGTATTAAATGGTTCAATTCCAAAATAATGTGTCACTCCCATCCTTTCTGCTTAGCAAAGCTCCTCTTTTTGTTCCAAGCACCCTTTTTGGTACAACAATCATGAAATTAACATT
Source organism: Ceriops zippeliana (assembly GCA_037897445.1). Classification (NCBI taxonomy): domain Eukaryota; kingdom Viridiplantae; phylum Streptophyta; class Magnoliopsida; order Malpighiales; family Rhizophoraceae; genus Ceriops; species Ceriops zippeliana. The sequence goes on along the minus strand of JBAPLH010000347.1, from coordinate 12,007 downwards.
TGTACCTAAAATAACTAGTATACTAATTACAATAAACAAGCCTACGCACCCTTAAAACTCTAAATGCGTTTACTTCCAACAACCAGAACAGACATTCACCTTGTTGTGTATTTCGTACTAAAGTGAAGTGGTTTACTTTCTAAATAATGAGAAATTGAATTCACCTTAAGCTAATTAGGTTCCTCTTTTTGTTCCAAAGGATATTTTTAATGCAATGATCATGAAATTGCCTCTTTCGTCATTATCAACAACTATATTCATTGTAAAAACAATGTCCATGAACCATCTATACCATGAATTCATTCAATTCCAACAAACAATGGGGTCCTTAATCTTGATTAACATTTCTTATTCATATTAATTAGCTGAATTCCAAAACAAAGAGTCCACCCCATCATTTATGGTTAGTAAGGCTCTTCTTTTCATTTCAAACACACGCTTTGATACAGTGATCATAAAATTAACTTTTCTGGCTAAACTGCTCAATTTATTAATTAAGAAAAACCAAGTATATGCTCCATTAAAAGTATAAATGTGATTTCTTCCATCAACCATATGAATCATTCATCCTCGTTTGCATTTAAAACTAATGTTAACTGGTTTAATTTCCTTAACAATAAGACATTCTAATCATGTCTTGGTAATCAGGCTCTTTTTTTTGTTACAAGGACTATTCTTCATAGAATGACCATGAAATTATCTTTTGTGCCCCTATAATCAACAATATTCATTGTGTAAACAATGCACCAGAACCATTTATACCATGAATTTATTCAATTCCAACAATAAATGGTGTCCTTAATCTTGATTGGCATTTCTTATTGGTATTAAATGGTTGAATTCCAAAATAATGTGTCACTCCCATCCTTTCTGGTTAGCAGAGCTCCTCTTTTTTGTTCCAAACACTCTCTTTTGGTACAACAATCATGAAATTAACATTTGTACCTAAAATAACTAGTATATTATTAATTACAACAAACATGTCTACGCACCATTAAAACTCTAAATGTGTTTACTTCCAACAACCAGAACAGTCATTCACCTTGTTGTGTATTTCGTACTAATGTGAAGTGGTTTTACTTTCTAAATAATGAGAAATTGAATTCACCTTAAGCTAATTAGGTTCCTCTTTTTGTTCCAAAGAATATTTTTTAATGCAATGATCATGAAATTGCCTTTTTCGTCATTATTAACAACTATATTCATTGTGAAAAAACAATGTCCATGAACCATCTATACCATGAATTCATTCAATTCCAACAAACAATGGTGTCCTTAATCTTGATTAACATTTCTTATTCATATTAATTGGCTGAATTCCAAAACAAAGAGTCCACCCCATCATTTATGGTTAGTAAGGCTCTTCTTTTCTTTTCGAAAAACACACGCTTTGATACAGTGATCATAAAATTAACTTTTGTGGCTAAACTGCTCAAAATATTAATTAAAAAAAACCAAGTATATGCTCCATTAAAAGTATAAATGTGATTACTTCCGTCAACCATATGAATCATTCATCTTCGTTTGCTTTTGAAACTAATGTTAACTGGTTTAATTTCCTTAACAATAAGACATTCTAATCATGTCTTGGTAATCAGGCTCTTTTTTTTGTTACAAGGACTATTCTTCATAGAATGACCATGAAATTATCTTTTGTGCCCCTATAATCAACAATATTCATTGTGTAAACAATGCACCAGAACCATTTATACCATGAATTTATTCAATTCCAACAATAAATGGTGTCCTTAATCTTGATTGGCATTTCTTATTGGTATTAAATGGTTGAATTCCAAAATAATGTGTCACTCCCATCCTTTCTGGTTAGCAGAGGTCCTCTTGTTGTTCCAAACACTCTTTTTGGTACAACAATCATGAAATTAACATTTGTACCTAAAATAACTAGAATATTAATTACAACAAACATGTCTACGCACCATTAAAACTCTAAATGTGTTTACTTCCAACAACTAGAACAGTCATTCACCTTGTTGTGTATTTCATACTAATAGGAAGTGGTTTACTTTCTAAATAATGAGAAATTGAATTCACCTTAAGCTAATTAGGTTCCTCTTTTTGTTCCAAAGAATATTTTTAATGCAATGATCATGAAATTGCCTTTTTCGTCATTATTAACAACTATATTCATTGTGAAAACAATGTCCATGAACCATCTATACCATGAATTCATTCAATTCCAACAAACAATGGTGTCCTTAATCTTGATTAACATTTTCTTATTCATATTAATTGGCTGAATTCCAAAACAAAGAGTCCACCCCATCATTTATGGTTAGTAAGGCTCTTCTTTTCGTTCGAAACACACGCTTTGATACAGTGATCATAAAATTAACTTTTGTGGCTAAACTGCTCAAAATATTAATTAAAAAAAAACCAAGTATATGCTCCATTAAAAGTATAAATGTGATTGCTTTCGTCAACCATATGAATCATTCACCTTCGTTTGCATTTGAAAACTAATGTTAACTGGTTTAATTTCCTTAACAATGAGACATTCTAATCATGTCATGCTAATCAGGCTCCTTTTTTTGTTACAAGGACTATTGTTCATACAATGACCATGAAATTATCTTTTTGTGTCCCTATTATCAACAATATTCATTGTGTAAAACAATGTACAAGAACCATTTATACCATGAATTTATTCAATTCCAACAAAAAAATGGTGTCCTTAATCTTGATTGGCATTTCTTATTGGTATTAAATGGTTGAATTCCAAAATAATGTGTCACTCCCATCCTTTCTGGGTTAGCAAAGCTCCTCTTTTTGTTCCAAACACTCTTTTTTTGGTACAAAATCATGAAATTAACATTTGTACCTAAAATAACTAGTATATTAATTACAACAAACATGTCTACGCACCATTAAAAACTCTAAATGTGTTTACTTCCAACAACCAGAACAGTCATTCACCTTGTTTGTGTATTTCGTACTAATGTGAAGTGGTTTTACTTTCTAAATAATGAGAAAAATTGAATTCACCTTAAGCTAATTAGGTTCCTCTTTTTGTTCCAAAAGAATATTTTTAATGCAATGATCATGAAATTGCCTTTTTTTCGTCATTATTAACAACTATATTCATTGTGAAAACAATGTCCATCAACCATCTATACCATGAATTCATTCAATTCCAACAAACAGTGGTGTCCTTAATCTTGATTAACATTTCTTATTCATATTAATTGGCTGAATTCCAAAACAAAGAGTCCACCCCATCATTTATGGTTTGTAAGACTCTTCTTTTCGTTCCAAACACACGCTTTGATACAGTGATCATAAAATTAACTTTTGTGGCTAAACTGCTCAAAATATTAATTAAAAAAACCAAGCCTGCACTCCATTAAAAGTATAAATGTGATCGCTTTTATCAACCATATGAGTCATTCACCTTCGTTTGCATTTCAAACTAATGTTAACTGGTTTAATTTTGTTAACAATGTGACATTATAATCATGTCATGCTAATCAGGCTCCTTTTTTTGTTACAAGGACTATTGTTCATACAATGACCATGAAATTATCTTTTGTGTCCCTATTATCAACAATATTCATTGTGTAAACAATGTACAAGAACCATTTATACCATGAATTTATTCAATTCCAACAAAAAATGGTGTCCTTAATCTTGATTGGCATTTCTTATTGGTATTAAATGGTTGAATTCCAAAATAATGTGTCACTCCCATCCTTTCTGGTTAGCAAAGCTCCTCTTTTTGTTCCAAGCACCCTTTTTGGTACAACAATCATGAAATTAACATTTGTACCTAAAATAACTAGTATATTAATTATAACAAACATGTCTACGCACCATTAAAACTCTAAATATGTTTACTTAGAACAACCAGAACAGTCATTCACCTTGTTGTATATTTTGTACTAATGTGAACTGTTTTCTTTCTAAATAATGAGAAATTGAATTCACCTTAAGCTAATTAGGTTGCTCTTTTTGTTCCAAAGAATATGTTTAATGCAATGATCATGAAATTGCATTTTTCGTCATTATTAACAACTATATTCAATGTGAAAACAATGTCCATGAACCATCTATACCATGAATTCATTCAATTCCAACAAACAATGGTGTCCTTAATCTTGATTAACATTTCTTATTCATATTAATTGGCTGAATTCCAAAACAAAGAGTCCACCCCATCATTTATGGTTAGTAAGGCTCTTCTTTTCGTTCCAAACACACGCTTTGATACAGTGATCATAAAATTAACTTTTGTGGCTAAACTGCTCAAAATATTAATTAAAAAAAACCAAGTCTGCACTCCATTAAAACTATAAATGTGATTGCTTTTCATCAACCATATGAGTCATTCACCTTCGTTTGCATTTCAAACTAATGTTAACTGGTTTAATTTCCTTAACAATGAGACATTCTAATCATGTCGTGCTAATCAGGCTCCTTTTTTTTGTTACAAAGGACTATTGTTCATACAATGACCATGAAATTATCTTTTGTGTGTCCCTATTATCAACAATATTCATTGTGTAAACAATGTACAAGAACCATTTATACCATGAATTTATTCAATTCCAACAAAAAATGGTGTCCTTAATCTTGATTGGCATTTCTTATTGGTATTAAATGGTTGAATTCCAAAATAATGTGTCACTCCCATCCTTTCTGGTTAGCAAAGCTCCTCTTTTTGTTCCAAGCACCCTTTTTGGTACAACAATCATGAAATTAACATTTGTACCTAAAATAACTAGTATATTAATTACAACAAACATGTCTACGCACCATTAAAACTCTAAATATGTTTACTTAGAACAACCAGAACAGTCATTCACCTTGTTGTGTATTTCGTACTAATGTGAACTGGTTTTCTTTCTAAATAATGAGAAATTGAATTCACCTTAAGCTAATTAGGTTGCTCTTTTTGTTCCAAAGAATATGTTTAATGCAATGATCATGAAATTGCATTTTTCGTCATTATTAACAACTATATTCAATGTGAAAACAATGTCCATGAACCATCTATACCATGAATTCATTCAATTCCAACAAACAATGGTGCCCTTAATCATGATTAAATTTTCTTATTTATATTAATTGGCTGAATTCCAAAACAAAGAGTCCACCCCATCATTTATGGTTAGTAAGACTCTTCTTTTCGTTCCAAACACACGCTTTGATACAGTGATCATAAAATTAACTTTTGTGGCTAAAGCTGCTCAAAATTATTAATTAAAAAAAACCAAGTATATGCTCCATTAAAAGTATAAATGTGATTACTTCCGTCAACCATATGAATCATTCATCCTCGTTTGCATTTGAAACTAATGTTAACTCGTTTAATTTTCCTTAACAATGAGACATTCTAATCATGTCATGCTAATCAGGCTCCTTTTTTTTGTTACAAGGACTATTGTTCATACAATGACCATGAAATTATCTTTTTGTGTCCCTATTATCAACAATATTCATTGTGTAAACAATGTACAAGAACCATTTATACCATGAATTTATTCAATTCCAACAAAAAATGGTGTCCTTAATCTTGATTGGCATTTCTTATTGGTATTAAATGGTTGAATTCCAAAATAATGTGTCACTCCCATCCTTTCTGGTTAGCAAAGCTCCTCTTTTTGTTCCAAACACCCTTTTTGGTACAACAATCATGAAATTAACATTTGTACCTAAAATAACTAGTATATTAATTACAACAAACATGTCTACGCACCATTAAAACTCTAAATGTGTTTACTTCCAACAACCAGAACAGTCATTCACCTTGTTGTGTATTTCGTACTAATGTGAAGTGGTTTACTTTCTAAATAATGAGAAATTGAATTCACCTTAAGCTAATTAGGTTCCTCTTTTTGTTCCAAAGAATATTTTTAATGCAATGATCATGAAATTGCCTTTTTCGTCATTATTAACAACTATATTCATTGTGAAAACAATGTCCACAAACCATCTATACTATGAATTCATTCAATTCCAACAAACAATGGTGTCCTTAATCTTGATTAACATTTCTTATTCATATAAATTGGCTGAATTTCAAAACAAAGAGTCCACCCCATCATTTATGGTTAGTAAGGCTCTTCTTTTCGTTCCAAACACACGCTTTGATACAGTGATCATAAAATTAACTTTTGTGGCTAAACTGGTCAAAATATTAATTAAAAAAAACCAAGTCTACACTCCATTAAAACTATAAAAGTGATTGCTTTCATCAACCATATGAGTCATTCACCTTCGTTTGCATTTGAAACTAATGTTAACTGGTTTAATTTCCTTAACAATGAGACATTCTAATCATGTCGTGCTAATCAGGCTCCTTTTTTTTATTACAAGGACTATTGTTCATAGAATGACCATGAAATTATCTTTTGTGTCCCTATTATCAACAATATTCATTGTGTAAACAATGTACAAGAACCATTTATACCATGAATTTATTCAATTCCAACAACAAATGGTGTCCTTAATCTTGATTGGCATTTCTTATTGGTATTAAATGGTTGAATTCCAAAATAATGTGTCACTCCCATCTTTTCTGGTTAGCAGAGCTCCTCTTTTTGTTCCAAACACTCTTTTTGGTATAGCAATCATGAAATTAACATTTGTACCTAAAATAACTAGTATATTAATTACAACAAACATGTCTACGCACCTTTAAAACTCTAAATGTGTTTACTTCCAACAACCAGAACAATCAATCACCTTGTTGTGTATTTCGTACTAATGTGAAGTGGTTTACTTTCTAAATAATGAGAAATTGAATTCACCTTATGCTAATTAGGTTCCTCTTTTTGTTCCAAAGTATATTTTTAATGCAATGATCATGAAATTGCCTTTTTTGTTATTATTAACAACTATATTCATTGTGAAAACAATGTCCACGAACCATCTATACCATGAATTCATTGAATTCCAACAAACAATGGTGTCCTTAATCTTGATTAACTTTTCTTATACATATAAATTGGCAGAATTTCAAAACAAAGAGTCCACCCCATCATTTATGGTTAGTAAGACTCTTCTTTTCGTTCCAAACACACGCTATGATACAGTGATCATAAAATTAACTTTTGTGGCAAAACTACTCAATTTATTAATTAAAAAAAACCAAGTATAATGTCCATTAAAAGTATAAATGTGATTACTTCCGTCAACCATATGAATCATTCATCCTCGTTTGCATTTGAAACTAATGTTAACTGGTTTAATTTCCATAACAATAAGACATTCTAATCATGTCATGCTAATCAGGCTCCTTTTTTTGTTACAAGGACTATTGTTCATACAATGACCATGAAATTATCTTTTGTGTCCCAATTATCAACAATATTCACTGTGTAAACAATGCACAAGAACCATTTATACCATGAATTTATTCAATTCCAACAACAAATGATGTCCTTAATCTTGATTCGCATTTCTTATTGGTATTAAATGGTTGAATTCCAAAATAATGTGTCACTCCCATCCTTTCCGGTTGGCAAAGCTCCTTTTTTTGTTCCAAGCACCCTTTTTGGTACAACAATCATGAAATTAACATTTGTACCTAAAATAACTAGTATATTAATTACAACAAACATGTCTGCGCACCATTAAAACTCTAAATGTGTTTACTTCCAACAACCATAACAGTCATTCACGTTATTGTGTATTTCGTACTAATGTGAACTGGTTTGCTTTCTAAATAATGAGAAATTGAATTCACCTTAGGCTAATTAGGTTCCTCTTTTTGTTCCAAAGAATATTCTTACTGCAATGATCATGAAATTGCCTTGTTCGTCATTATTAACAACTATATTCATTGTGAAAACAATGTCCATGAACCATCTATACCATGAATTTATTCAATTCCAACAAACAATGGTGTCCTTAATCTTGATTAACATTTCTTATTCATATTAATTAGCTGAATTCCAAAACAAAGAGTCCACCGTATCATTTATGGTTAGTAAGGCTCTTCTTTTCGTTCCAAACACACTTTGATACAGTGATCATAAAATTAACTTTTGTGGATAAACTGCTCAAAATGTTAATTAAAAAAAACCAAGTCTGCACTCCATTAAAACTATAAATATGATTGCTTTCATCAACCATATGAGTCATTCACCTTCGTTTGCATTTGAAACTAATGTTAACTGGTTTAATTTCCTTAACAATGAGACATTCTAATCATGTCGTGCTAATCACCGTCCTTTTTTTATTACAAGGACTATTGTTCATAGAATGACCATGAAATTATCTTTTGTGTCCCTATTATCAACAATATTCATTGTGTAAACAATGTACAAGAACCATTTATAGCATGAATTTATTCAATTCCAACAACAAATGGTGTCCTTAATCTTGATTGGCATTTCTTATTGGTATTAAATGGTTGAATTCCAAAATAATGTGTCACTCCCATCCTTTCTGGTTAGCAAAGCTCCTCTTTTTGTTCCAAGCACCCTTTTTGGTACAACAATCATGAAATTAACATTTGTACCTAAAACAACTAGTATATTAATTACAACAAACATGTCTACGCACCATTAAAACTCTAAATGTGTTTACTTCCAACAATCAGAACAGTCATTCACCTTGTTGTGTATTTCATACTAATGTGAAGTGGTTTTCTTTCTAAATAATGAGAAATTGAATTCACCATAGGCTAATTAGGTTCCTCTTTTTGTTCCAAAGAATATTTTAACTCCAATGATCATGAAATTGCCTTTTTCCTCATTATTAACAACTATATTCATTGTGAAAACAATGTCCATGGACCATCTATACCATGAATTCATTCAATTCCAACAAAAAATGGTGTCCTTAATCTTGATTAACATTTCTTGTTCATATTAATTAGCTGAATTCCAAAACAAAGAGTCCACCTCATCCTATATGGTTAGTAAGGCTCTTCTTTTCGTTCGAAGCACACGCTTTGATACAGTGATCATAAAATTAACTTTTGTGGCTAAACTGCTCAAAATATTAATTAAAAAAAACCAAGTATATGCTCCATTAAAAGTATAAATGTCATTACTTCCGTCAACCATATGAATCATTCAACCTCGTTTGCATTTGAAAGTAATTTTAACTGGTTTAATTTCCTTAACAATGAGACATTCTAATCATCTCAAGCTATCAGGTTCCTTTTTTTGTTATAAGGACTATTGTTCATACAATGACCATGAAATTATCTTTTGTGTCCCTATTATCAACAATATTCATTGTGGAAACAATGTACAAGAACCATTTATACAATGAATTTATTCGACTCCAACAAAAAATGGTGTCCTTAATCATGATTGGCATTTCTTATTGGTACTAAATGGTTGAATTCGAAAATAATGTGTCACTCCCATCCTTTCTGGTTAGCAAAGCTCCACTTTTTGTTCCAAGCAACCTTTTTGGTACAACAATCGTGAAATTAACATTTGTACCAAAAATAACTAGTATATTAATTACAACAAACATGTCTACGCACCATCAAAACTCTAAATGTGTTTACTTCCAACAACCAGAACAGTCATTCACCTTGTTGTGTGAAGTGGTTTTCTTTCTAAATAATGAGAAATTGAATTCACCTTAGGCTAATTAGGTTCCTCTTTTTGTTCCAAAGAATATGTTTAATGCAATGATCATGAAATTGCATTTTTCGTCATTATTAACAACTATATTCAATGTGAAAACAATGTCCATGAACCATCTATACCATGAATTCATTCAATTCCAACAAACAATGGTGTCCTTAATCATGATTAAATTTTCTTATTTATATTAATTGGCTGAATTCCAAAACAAAGAGTCCACCCCATCATTTATGGTTAGTAAGACTCTTCTTTTCGTTCCAAACACACGCTTTGATACAGTGATCATAAAATTAACTTTTGTGGCTAAACTGCTCAAAATATTAATTAAAAAAAAACAAGTCTGCACTCCATGAAAACTATAAATGCGATTGCTTTCATCAACCATATGAGTCATTCACCTTCGTTTGCATTTGAAAGTAATGTTAACTGGTTTAATTTCCTTAACAATGAGACATTCCAATCATGTCGTGCTAATCAGGCTCCTTTTTTTGTTACAAAGACTATTGTTCATACAATGACCATGAAATTATCTTTTGTGTCCCTATCATCAACAATATTCATTGTGTAAACAATGTACAAGAACCATTTATACCATGAATTTATTCAATTCCAACAATAAATGGTGTCCTTAATCTTGATTGGCATTTCTTATTGGTATTAAATGGTTGAATTCCAAAATAATGTGTCACTCCCATCCTTTCTAGTTAGCAAAGCTCCTCTTTTTGTTCCAAGCACCCTTTTTGGTACAACGATCATGAAATTAACATTTGTACCTAAAATAACTAATATATTAATTACAACAAACATGTCTACGCACCATTAAAACTCTAAATGTGTTTACGTCCAACAACCAGAACAGTCATTCACCATGTTGTGCATTTCGTACTAATGTGAAGTGGTTTCCGTTCTAAATAATGAGAAATTGAATTCACCTTAAGCTAATTAGGTTTGTCTTCTTGTTCCAAAGAATATTTTTAGTGCAATGATCATGAAATTGCCTTTTTCGTCATTATTAACAAATATATTCATTGTGAAAACAATGTCCATGAACCATCTATACCATGAATTCATTCAATTCCAACAAACAATGGTGTCCTTAATCTTGATTAACATTTCTTATTCATATAAATTGGCTGAATTTCAAAACAAAGAGTCCACCCCATCATTTATGGTTAGTAAGGCTCTTCTTTTCGTTTCAAACACACGCTTTGATATAGTGATCATAAAATTAACTTTTGTGGCTAAACTACTCAAAATATTAATTAAAAAAAACCAAGCATATGCTCCATTAAAAGTATATATGTGAGTACTTCTGTCAACCATGTGAATCATTCATCCTCGTTTGCATTTGAAACTAATGTTAACTAGTTTAATTTCCTTAACAATGAGACATTCTAATCATGTCATGCAAATCAAGCTCCTTTTTTTGTTACAAGGACTAATGTTCATAGAATTACCATGAAATTATCTTTTGTGTCCCTATTATCGACAATATTCATTGTGTAAACAATGTACAAGAACCATTGATACCATGAATTTATTCAATTGCAACAAAAGATGGTGTCCTTAATATTGATTGGCATTTCTTATTGGTATTAAATGGTTGAATTCCGAAATAATGTGTCACTCCCATCCTTTCTGGGTAGCAGAGCTCCTCTTTTTGTTCCAAACACTCTTTTTGGTACAACAATCATGAAATTAACATTTATACTTGAAATAACTAGTATATTAATTACAATAAACAAGCCTACGGACCCTTAAAACTCAAAATGTGTTTACTTCCAACAACCAGAAGAGTCATTCACCTTGTTGTGTATTTCGTACAAATATGAAGTGGTTTACTTTCTAAATAATGAGAAATTGAATTCACCTTAAGCTAATTAGGTTCCTCTTTTTGTTCCAAAGAATATTTTTAATGCAATGATCATGAAATTGTCGTTTTCGTCATTATTAACAACTATATTCATTGTGAAAACAATGTCAATGAACCATCTATTCCATGAATTCATTCAATTCCAACAAACATTGGTGTCCTAAATCTTGATTAACATTTCTTATTCATATTAATTAGCTGAATTCCAAAACAAAGAGTCCACCTCATCATTTATGGTTGGTAAGGCTCTTCTTTTCGTTCGAAACACACGTTTTGATACAGTGATCATAAAATTAACTTTTGTGGCTAAACTGCTCAAAATATTAATTAAAAAAAACCAACCATATGGTCCTTTAAAAGTATAAATGTGATTACTTCCGTCAACCATATGAATCATTCATCTTTGTTTGCTTTTGAAATGTGTTTACTTCCAACAACCAGAACAGTCATTCACCTTGTTGTGTATTTCATACTAATGGGAAGTGCTTTACTTTCTAAAAAATGAGAAATTGAAGTCACCTTAAGCTAATTAGGTTCCTCTTTTTCTTCCAAAGAATATTTTTTA
>JBAPLH010000346.1:0-10733 GCA_037897445.1 Ceriops zippeliana | reverse complement strand
TCGATAAGAACCCCAATCTTATTATGGAATTGAATGCATGGTATAAGATTATGGACATTGTTTTTCTTCATGAAATATAGTGTTGCTACTAAGGAGACATACAAAGACAATTTCATAGTGACTTAGTAGAAAAATAGTGCTTGTAACAACAAAAGGAGCTTGATTAGCATGTAGTGAATATAAAGTCCTCATTATTTAGATAATAACCCAATTCACATTAGTACGAAATGCAAATTAGAATCAATGACTCATTTGGGGTGATGGAACTAAACACAAATTTAGATTTTCAATTGTGCGTCGACATGTTTGTTTTAATTAATATAATGTGGAAATTTAGACGTAAATTTTTAATCTCACGATTGATGTGTACGAAAAGAGTGTTGTGGTCCAAAAGAACAAGTCTTCCAAACCAGAAAGGTTGTGAGCATTTCTTCATATTAAAAATCAACCAATTCTCATCGATAAGAAACCCTAAATCAAGATTATGGACCCCATTTTAATATTGAATGCGTTGTATAGATATGGACATTTGTTTTTTCTTCATGAATATAGTTGTTTATAAGGAGACAAAAAGACAATTTCATAGCTATTTAGAAGAAAAATAGTGCTTCTAACAACAAAAGAAGCCTAATTAGCATGTAGTGAATATAAAGTCTCATTAATTAGGTAATAACCCAATTCACATTAGTACGAAATGCAAATTAGAATCAATGACTCATTTGGGTGATGGAACTAAAACACATTTAGATTTTCAATTGTGCGTCGACATGTTTATTTTAATTAATATAATATGTAATTTTAGACATAAATTTTTAATCTCACGATGATTGGGTGTGAAAAAGAAGTGTTTTTGGTCCAAAAGACAAGTCTTCCAAACCAGAAAGGTTGTGACGGTTTCTTTCTTCATATTAAAAATCAACCAATTCATATCGATAAGAAAACCCTAATCAAGATTATGGAGCCCATTTTTTTTTGTTAATATTGAATGCATTGTATAGATATGGACATTGTTTTCTTCATGAATATAGTTGTTAATAAGGAGACAAAAGACAATTTCATAGTTTTTTAGAAGAAAAATAGTGCTTCTGTAACAACAAAAGAATCCTGATTAGCATGTAGTGAATATAAAGTCTCATTATTTAGGTAATAACCCAATTCACATTAGTACGAAATGCAAATTAGAATCAATGACTCATTTGGGTGATGGAACTAAACACATTTAGATTTCGATTTTGCGTCGACATGTTTGTGTTTTAATTAATATAAAGTGAAATTTAGACATAAATTTTAATCTCACGATGATTGTGTGAAAAAGAGTGTTTTGGTCCAAAAAGACAAGTCTTCCAAACCAAGAAAGGTTGTGACGGTTTCTTCATATTAAAAATCAACCAATTCACATCGATAAGAAACCCCTAATCAAGATTATGGACCCCGTTTTTTTTTTAATATTGAATGCATTGTATAGATATGGACATTGTTTTTTCTTCATGAATATAGTTTGTTAATAAGGAGACAAAACACAATTTCATAGTGATTAGAAGAAAAAATAGTGCTTCTAACAACAAAAGAATCTTGATTAGCATGTAGTGAATATAAAGTCTCATTTATTTAGGTAATAACCCAATTCACATTAGTACGAAATGCAAATTAGAATCAATGACTCATTTGGGTGATGGAACTAAACACATTTAGATTTTCCATTTTGCGTCGACATGTTTGTTTTAATTAATATAATGTGTAATTTAGACATAAATTTTAATCTCACGATGATTGGGTGAAAAAGAGTGTTTTGGTCCAAAAGACAAGTCTTCCAAACCAGAAAGGTTGTGAGGGTTTCTTCATATTAAAAATCAACCAATTCAAATCGATAAGAAACCCTAATCAGGATTATGGACCCCATTTTTTGTTAATATTGAATGCATTGTATAGATATGGACATTCTTTTCTTCATGAATATAGTTGTTAATAAGGAGACAAAAGACAATTTCATAGTGATTAGAAGAAAAATAGTGCTTATATCAACAAAAGGAGCTTGATTAGCATGTAGTGAATATAAAGTCTCATTATTTAGATAATAACCCAATTCACATTAGTACGAAATGAAAATTAGAATCAATGACTCATTTGGGTGATGGAACTAAACAAATTTAGATTTTCAATTGTGCGTCGACATGTTTGTTTTAATTAATATAATGTGGAATTTAGACATAATTTTTAATCTCACGATGATTGGGTGAAAAAGAGTGTTGTGGTCCAAAAGACAAGTCTTCCAAACCAGAAAGGTTGTGAGCATTTCTTCATATTAAAAATCAACCAATTCTCATCGATAAGAAACCCTAATCAAGATTATGGACCCCATTTTTTGTTAATATTGAATGCGTTGTATAGATATGGACATTGTTTTCTTCATGAACATAGTTGTTAATAAGGAGACAAAAAACAATTTCATAGCTATTAGAAGAAAAATAGTGCTTCTAACAACAAAAGAAGCCTAATTAGCATGTAGTGAATATAAAGTCTCATTAATTAGGTAATAACCCAATTCACATTAGTACGAAATGCAAATTAGAATCAATGACTCATTTGGGTGATGGAACTAAACACATTTAGATTTTCAATTGTGCGTCGACATGTTTATTTTAATTAATATAATATGTAATTTAGACATAAATTTTAATCTCACGATGATTGGGTGAAAAAGAGTGTTTTGGTCCAAAAGACAAGTCTTCCAAACCAGAAAGGTTGTGACGGTTTCTTCATATTAAAAATCAACCAATTCATATCGATAAGAAACCCTAATCAAGATTATGGAGCCCATTTTTTGTTAATATTGAATGCATTGTATAGATATGGACATTGTTTTCTTCATGAATATAGTTGTTAATAAGGAGACAAAAAACAATTTCATAGTTTTTAGAAGAAAAATAGTGCTTCTAACAACAAAAGAATCCTGATTAGCATGTAGTGAATATAAAGTCTCATTATTTAGGTAATAACCCAATTCACATTAGTACGAAATGCAAATTAGAATCAATGACTCATTTGGGTGATGGAACTAAACACATTTAGATTTTCGATTTTGCGTCGACATGTTTGTTTTAATTAATATAAAGTGAAATTTAGACATAAATTTTAATCTCACGATGATTGTGTGAAAAAGAGTGTTTTGGTCCAAAAGACAAGTCTTCCAAACCAGAAAGGTTGTGACGGTTTCTTCATATTAAAAATCAACCAATTCACATCGATAAGAAACCCTAATCAAGATTATGGACCCCGTTTTTTGTTAATATTGAATGCATTGTATAGATATGGACATTGTTTTCTTCATGAATATAGTTGTTAATAAGGAGACAAAAAACAATTTCATAGTGATTAGAAGAAAAATAGTGCTTCTAACAACAAAAGAATCTTGATTAGCATGTAGTGAATATAAAGTCTCATTATTTAGGTAATAACCCAATTCACATTAGTACGAAATGCAAATTAGAATCAATGACTCATTTGGGTGATGGAACTAAACACATTTAGATTTTCCATTTTGCGTCGACATCTTTGTTTTAATTAATATAATGTGTAATTTAGACATAAATTTTAATCTCACGATGATTGGGTGAAAAAGAGTGTTTTGGTCCAAAAGACAAGTCTTCCAAACCAGAAAGGTTGTGAGGGTTTCTTCATATTAAAAATCAACCAATTCAAATCGATAAGAAACCCTAATCAGGATTATGGACCCCATTTTTTGTTAATATTGAATGCATTGTATAGATATGGACATTCTTTTCTTCATGAATATAGTTGTTAATAAGGAGACAAAAGACAATTTCATAGTTATGAGAAGAAAAATAGTGCTTGTAACAACAAAAGGAGCTTGATTAGCATGTAGTGAATATAAAGTCTCATTATTTAGGTAATAACCCAATTCACATGAGTACGAAATGCAAATTAGAATCAATGACTCATTTGGGTGATGGAACTAAACACATTTAGATTTTCCATTTTGCGTCGACATGTTTGTTTTGATTAATATGATGTGGAATTTAGACATAAATTTTAATATCACGATGACTGTACGAAAAAGAGTTTTTTGGTCCAAAAGACAAGTCTTCCAAACCAGAAATGTTGTGAGGGTTTCTTTATATAAAAAATCAACCAATTCACATCGATAAGAAAGCCTAATCAAGATTATGGACCCATTTTTTATTAATATTGAATGCATTGTATAGATATGGACATTGTTTTCTTCTTGAATATAGTTGTTAATAAGGAGACAAAAGACAATTTCATAGTCATTGCAAGAAAAATAGTGCTTGTAACAACAAAAGAAGCCTGATTAGCATGTAGTGAATATAAAGTCTCATTTTTTAGGCAATAACCCAATTCACATTGGTATGAAATGCAAATTACGATGAATGACTCCTTTGGGTGATGGAACTAAACACATTTAGATTTTCAATTGTGCGTCGACATGTTTGTTTTAATTAATATAATGTGTAATTTAGACAGAAATTTTAATCTCACGATGATTGTGTGAAAAAGTGTGTTTTGGTCGAAAAGACAAGTCTTCCAAACCAAAAAATTTGTGACGGTTTCTTTATATTAAAAATCAAGTAATTCACATCGATAAGGAACCCCCATCTATATTATGGACCCCATTTTTTGTTAATATTGAATGCATTGTATAGATAGGGACATTGTTTTCTTCATGAATATAGTTGTTACTAAGGTGACAAAAGACAATTTCATAGTGATTAGAAGAAAAATAGTGCTTGCAACAACAAAAGGAGCTTGATTAGCATGTAGTGAATATAAAGTCTCATTATTTAGATAATAACCCAATTCACATTAGTACGAAATGCAAATTAGAATCAATGACTCATTTGGGTGATGGAACTAAACACATTTAGATTTTCAATTGTGCGTCGACATGTTTGTTTTAATTAATATAATGTGTAATTTAGACATAAATTTTAATCTCACGATGATTGTGTGAAAAAGTGTGTTTTGGTCCAAAAGACAAGTCTTCCAAACCAAAAAAGTTGTGAGGGTTTCTTTATATTAAAAATCAAGTAATTCACATCGATAAGGAACCCCCATCTATATTATGGACCCCATTTTTTGTTAATATTGAATGCATTGTATAGATAGGGACATTGTTTTCTTCATGAATATAGTTGTTTCTAAGGTGACAAAAGACAATTTCATAGTGATTAGAAGAAAAATAGTGCTTATAACAACAAAAGGAGCTTGATTAGCATGTAGTGAATATAAAGTCTCATTATTTAGATAATAACCCAATTCACATTAGTACGAAATGCAAATTAGAATCAATGACTCATTTGGGTGATGGAACTAAACACATTTAGATTTTCAATTGTGCGTCGACATGTTTGTTTTAATTAATATAATGTGTAATTTAGACATAAATTTTAATCTCACGATGATGGGGTGAAAAAGAGTGTTTTGGTCCAAAAGATAACTCTTCCAAACCAGAAAGGCTGTGAGCGTTTCTTGATATTAAAAATCAACCAATTCACATCGATAAGAAACCCTAATCAAGATTATGGACCCCATTATTTGTTCATATTGAATGCATTGTATAGATATGGACATTGTTTTCTTCATTAATATAGTTGTTAATAAGGAGACAAAAGACAATTTCATAATTATTAGAAGAAAAATAGTGCTTGTAACAACAAAAGAAGCCTGATTAGCATGTAGTGAATATGAAGTCTCATTATTTAGGTAATAACCCAATTCACATTAGTACGAAATGCAAATTAGAATCAATGACTCATTTGGGTGATGGAACTAAACACATTTAGATTTTCCATTTTGCGTCGACATGTTTGTTTTAATTAATATAATGTGAAATTTAAACAAAAATTTTAACCTCACGATGACTCTACGAAAAAGATTGTTTTGGTCAAAAAGACAAGTCTTCCAAACTAGAAAAGTTGTGAGGGTTTCTTTATATTAAAAATCAAGTAATTCACATCAATACGAAACCCCAATCAATATTATGGACCCCATTTTTTGTTAATATTGAATGCTTTGTATAGATATGGACATTGTTTTCTTCATGAATATAGTTGTTAATAAGGAGACAGAAGACAATTTCATAGTGATTAGAAGAAAAATAGTGCTTGTAACAACAAAAGGAGCTTGATTAGCATGTAGTGAATATAAAGTCTCATTATTTAGATAATAACCCAATTCACATTAGTAGGAAATGCAAATTAGAATCAATGACTCATTTGGGTGATGGAACTAAACACATTTAGATTTTCAATTGTGCGTCGACATGTTTGTTTTAATTAATATAATGTGTAATTTAGACATAAATTTTAATCTCACGATGATTGGGTGAAAAAGAGTGTTTTGGTCCAAAAGACAAGTCTTCCAAACCAGAAAGGTTGTGAGGGTTTCTTCATATTAAAAATCAACCAATTAACATCGATAAATAACCCTAATCAAGATTATGGACCCCATTTTTTGTTAATATTAAATGCATTGTATAGATATGGACATTGTTTTCTTCATGAATATAGTTGTTACTAAGGAGACAAAAGACAATTTCATAGTGATTAGAAGAAAAATAGTACTTGTAATAACAAATGGATCTTGATTAGCATGTAGTGAATATAAAGTCTCATTATTTAGATAATAACCCAATTCATATTATTACGAAATGCAAATTAGAATCAATGACTCATTTGGGTGATGGAACTAAACACATTGAGATTTTCAATTGTGCGTCGACATGTTTGTTTTAATTAATATAATGTGTAATTTAGACATAAATTTTAATCTCACGATGATTGGGTGAAAAAGAGTGTTTTGGTCCAAAAGACAAGTCTTCAAAACCAGAAAGGTTGTGAGGGTTTCTTCATATTAAAAATCAACCAATTCACATCGATAAGAAACCCTAATCAAGATTATGGACCCCATTTTTTGTTAATATTGAATGCATTGTATAGATATGGACATTGTTTTCTTCATGAATATAGTTGTTAATAAGGAGACAAAAAACAATTTCATAGTTTTTAGAAGAAAAATAGTGCCTCTAACAACAAAAGAAGCCTAATTAGCATGTAGTGAATATAAAGTCTCATTATTTAGGTAATAACCCAATTCACATTAGTACGAAATGCAAATTAGAATCAATGACTCATTTGGGTGATGGAACTAAACACATTTAGATTTTCCATTTTGCGTCGACATGTTTGTTTTAATTAATATAAAGTGAAATTTAGACATAAATTTTAATCTCACTATGACTATACGAAAAAGAGTGTTTTGGTCCAAAAGACAAGTCTTCGAAACCAGAAATGTTGTGAGGGTTTCTTTATATAAAAAATCAACCAATTCACATCGATAAGAAAGCCTAATCAAGATTATGGACCCATTTTTTGTTAATATTGAATGCATTGTATAGATATGGACATTGTTTTCTTCATGAATATAGTTGTTAATAAGGAGTCAAAAGACAATTTCATAGTGATTAGAAGAAAAATAGTGCTTGTAACAACAAAAGGAGCTTGATTAGCATGTAGTGAATATAAAGTCTCATTATTTAGATAATAACCCAATTGACATTAGTACGAAATGCAAATTAGAATCAATGACACATTTTGGGTGATGGAACTAAAACACATTTAGATTTTCCATTATGCGTCGACATGTTTGTTTTAATTAATATAATGTGTAATTTAGACATAAATTTTAATCTCACGATGATTGGGTGAAAAAGAGTGTTTTGGTCCAAAAGACAAGTCTTCCAAACCAGAAAGGTTGTGAGGGTTTCTTCATATTAAAAATCAACCAATTCACATCGATAAGAAACCCCAATCAAGATTATGGACCCCATTTTTTGTTAATATTGAATGCATTGCATAGATATGGACATTGTTTTCTTCATGAATATAGTTATTAATAAGGAGACAAAAGACAATTTCAAAGTTATTAGAAGAAAAATAGTGCTTGCAATTACAAAAGAAGCCTGATTAGCATGTAGTGAATATAAAGTCTCATTATTTAGATAATAACCCAATTCAAATTAGTACGAAATGCAAATTAGAATCAATGACTCATTTGGGTCATGGAACTCAACACATTTAGATTTTCCATTTTGCGTCGACATGTTTGTTTTAATTAATATAATGTGAAATTTAGACATAAATTTTAATCTGACGATGACTGTACGAAAAAAAGTGTTTTGGTCCGAAAGACAAGTCTTCCACACCAGAAATGTTGTGAGGGTTTCTTTATATTAAAAATCAACCAATTCACATCGATAAGAAATTCTAATCAAGATTATGGACCCATTTTCTTTTAATATTGAATGCATTGTATAGATATGGACATTGTTTTCTTCATGAATATAGTTGTTAATAAGGAGACAAAAGACAATTTCCTTGTCATTGCAAGAAATGTAGTGCTTGTAACAACAAAAGGGGCCTGATTAGCATGTAGTGAATATATAGTCTCATTTTTAGGCAATAACACAATTCACATTAGTATGAAATGCAAATTAGGATGAATGACTCCTTTGGGTGATGGAACTAAACACATTTAGATTTTCAATTGTGCGTCGACATGTTTGTTTTAATTAATATAATATGTAATTTAGACATAAATTTTAATCTCATGATGATTGTGTGAAAAAGAGTGTTTTGGTCCAAAAGACAAGTCTTCCAAACTAGAAAAGTTGTGAGGGTTTCTTTATATTAAAAATCAAGTAATTCACATCAATACGGAACCCCAATCAATATTATGGACCCCATTTTTTGTTAATATTGAATGCATTGTATAGATATGGACATTGTTTTCTTCATGAATATAGTTGTTACTAAGGTGACAAAAGACAATTTCATAGTGATTAGAAGAAAAATAGTGCTTATATCAACAAAAGGAGCTTGATTAGCATGTAGTGAATATAAAGTCTCATTATTTAGATAATAATCAAATTCACATTAGTACGAAATGCAAATTAGAATCAATGACTCATTTGGGTGATGGAACTAAACAAATTTAGATTTTCAATTGTGCGTCGACATGTTTGTTTTAATTAATATAATGTGTAATTTAGACATAAATTTTAATCTCACGATGATTGGGTGAAAAAGAGTGTTTTGGTCCAAAAGACAAGTCTTCCAAACCAGAAAGGTTGTGAGCGTTTCTTCATATTAAAAAATCAACCAATTCTCATCGATAAGAAACCCTAATCGAGATTATGGACCCCATTTTTTGTTAATATTGAATGCATTGTATAGATATGGACATTGTTTTCTTCATGAATATAGTTGTTAATAAGGAGACAAAAAACAATTTCATAGCTATTAGAAGAAAAAATAGTGCTTCTAACAACAAAAGAAGCCTAATTAGCATGTAGTGAATATAAAAGTCTCATTAATTAGGTAATAACCCAATTCACATGAGTACGAAATGCAAATTAGAATCAATGACTCATTTGGGTGATGGAACTAAACACATTTAGATTATCAATTGTGCGTCGACATGTTTTGTTTTAATTAATATAATGTGAATTTAGACATAAATTTTAATCTCACGATAATTGTGTGAATAAGAGTGTTTTGGTCCAAAAGACAAGTCTTCCAAACCAGAAAAGTTGTTAGGGTTTCTTTATATTAAAAATCAAGTAATTCACATCGATAAGGAACCCCAATCTATATTATGGACCCCATTTTTTGTTAATATTGAATGCATTGTATAGATAGGGACATTGTTTTCTTCATGAATATAGTTGTTACTAAGGTGACAAAAGAATATTTCATAGTGATTAGAAGAAAAATAGTGCTTGTAACAACAAAAGGAGCTTGATTAGCATGTAGTAAATATAAAGTCTCATTATTTAGATAATAACCCAATTCACATTAGTACGAAATCCAAATTAGAATCAATGACTCATTTGGGTGATGGAACTAAATACATTTAGATTTTCAATTGTGCGTGGACATGTTTATTTTAATTAATATAATGTGTAATTTAGACATAAATATTAATCTCACAATGATTGGGTGAAAAAGAGTGTTTTGGTCCAAAAGACAAGTCTTCCAAACCAGAAAGGTTGTGAGGGTTTCTTCATATTAAAAATCAAGATTTTCACATCGATAAGAAACCCTAATCAAGACTATGGACCCTATTTTTTGTTAATATTGAATGCATTGTATAGATATGGACATTGTTTTCTTCGTGAATATAGTTGTTACTAAGGAGACAAAAGACAATTTCGTAGTTATTAGAAGAAAAATAGTGCTTGTAACAACAAAAGAAGCATGATTAGCATGTAGTGAATATAAAGTCTCATTATTTAGGTAATAACCCAATTCACATGAGTACGAAATGCAAATTAGAATCAATGACTCATTTGGGTGATGGAACTAAAAACATTTAGATTTTCCATTTTGCGTCGACATGTTTGTTTTAATTAATATAAAGTGAAATTTAGACATAAATTTTAATCTCACTATGACTATACGAAAAAGAGTGTTTTGGTCCAAAAGACAAGTCTTTCGAAACCAGAAATGTTGTGAGGGTTTCTTTATATAAAAAATCAACCCAATTCACATCGATATGTCATGAAAGCCTTAATCAAGATTATGGACCCATTTTTTGTTAATATTGAATGCATTGTATAGATATGGACATTGTTTTCTTCATGAAATATAGTTGTTAATAAGGACGTTCAAAAGACAATTTCATAGTTATTTAGA
>JBAPLH010000345.1:0-20644 GCA_037897445.1 Ceriops zippeliana | reverse complement strand
CAATCAAGATTATGGACCCCATTTTTTGTTAATATTGAATGCATTGTATAGATATGGACATTGTTTTCTTCATGAATATAGTTGTTAATAAGGAGACAAAAGACAATTTCATAGATTAGAAGAAAAATAGTGCTTGTAACAACAAAAGGAGCTGATTAGCATGTAGTGAATATAAAGTCTCATTATTTAGGTAATAACCCAATTCACATAGTATGAAATGCAAATTAGGATGATGACTCCTTTGGGTGATGGAACTAAACACATTTAGATTTTCATGTGTGTCGACAAGTTTGTTTTAATTTAATAATGTGTATTTAGACATACTTTATATTAAAAATCAAAACCAAATTCACATCGATAAGCAAACCCAAATCAGATATTATGGACCCCATTTTTTGTTAATATTGAATGCATTTGTATATAATATCTGACATTGTTTTCTTCATAAGATAGTTGTTACTAAGGAGACAAAAGACAATTTCATAGTATGATTACAAGAAAAAATAGTGCTATGTAACAACACAAAAAGGAGCTTATGATTAGCATGTAAAGTGAATGTTATAAAGTCTCATTATTTAGATATGATTAATACCAATTCACTCTCATTAACTATGTAGGAAATGCAAATTAGAATCAATGACTCATTTGGGTGATATGGAACGAAACACATTTAGATTTTCCATTGTTGCGTCGACATGTTGTTTTTTTATTAATATAATGTGAATTGAAATTACGAGACATAAATTTTAATCTCAGAATGGATGACTGGATAGCGAAACACAAAGAGATGTGTTTTGGTCCAATAAGACAAGTCTTCCAAACCAGAAATGGTTGTGCCTGAGGGTTTCTTATATATTAAAAATCAACCAATCTCACATCGATAAAGAAACCCTAATCAAGATTATGGACCCCATTTTTTGTTAATATTGAATGCATTGTATAGATAATGGCACATTGTTTTCTTCATAGAATATAGTTGTGTTAATAAGGAGACAAAAGACAATCTTCATAGTTCATTGCAAGAATAAATATAGTGCTTGTAACAACAAAAGAAGCCCTGATTAGCATGTAGTGATAGTAAAGTCTCATTATTTTAGGCAATAACCCAATTTCACATTAGTATACGAAATGCAAATTAGGATGATGACTCCTTTGGGGTGATGGAACTAAACACCACATTTAGATTTTCAATTTGTGCGTCGACATGTTTGTTTTTAATTAATATAATGTGTAATTTAGACATAAATTTTAATCTCACGAAGTGATGTTGGTGTGAAAAAGAGTGTTTTGGTCCAAAAGACAAGTCTTCCCAAACCAGAAAAGTTGTGTGAGGGTTTTCTTTATTTAAAAAAATCAACCAATTCACATCGATAAGAAAACCCCCAATCAATATTATGGACCCATTTTTTGTTAATATTGAATGCATTGTATAGATATGGACATTGTTTTCTTCATGAATATAGTTGTTAATAAGGAGACAAAAAGACAATTTCATAGTGATTAGAAAGAAAAATAGTGCTTTGTAACAACAAAAGGAAGCCTGATTAGCATGTAGTGAATATAAAAATCTCATTATTTAGGGTAAATAACCCAATTTCACATTAGTACGAAATGCAAATTAGAATCAATGACTCATTTGGGATGATGGAACTAAACACATTTTAGATTTTCCAATTTTGCTTCGACTGTGTTTGTTTTAATTAATATAACGTTGAAATTTTAGACATAAATTTTAATCTCTCACAATGATTGTGTGAAAAAGAGTGTTTTGGTCCAAAGAGACAAGTCTTTTATACCAAACCAGAAAGTTGTGAGGGTTTCTTTATATTAAAAATCAACCAATTCACATCGATAAGAAACCCAATAATATAAGATTATGGACCCCATTTTTTGTTAATATATGAATGCATATGTATAGATATTATCGACATTGTTTTTCTTCCATGAATATAGTTGTTAATTAAGGAGACAAAAGACAATTTTTCATAGTCATATGAAGAAAAAATAGTGCTTGTAACAACAAAAGAAAGCTAATGATTAGCATGTAGTGAATATAAAAGTCTCATTTTTTTAGGTAATAACCCAATTCAACATTAGTACGAAATGCAAATTAGAATCAAATGACTTCATTTGGGTGATGGAACTAAACACATTTAGATTTTCAATTGCGGTGGCGTCGACATGTTTGTTTTTAATTAATATAATTGTGTAATTTAGACATAAATTTTTAAATCTCACGATGACTGTGAGTGAAAAAGAGTGTTTTTGTCCAAAAAAGAGACAAGTCTTCCAAACCAGAAATTGTTGTGAGGGTTTCTCTTTATATAAAAAATCAACCAATTCACATCGATAAGAAAGCCTAATCAAGGATTATGGACCCATTTTTTGTTAATATTGAATGCATTGTATAGATATGGGACATTGTTTTCTTTTGATGAATATAGTTGTTAATAAGGAGACAAAAGACAATTTTCATAGTCATTGCAAGAAATGAATAGTGCTTGTAACAACAAAAGGAAGCCTGATTAGCATGTAGTGAATATAAAGTTCTCATTTTTTTAGGCAATAACCCAATTCACATTAGTATGAAATGCAAAATTAGAATGAATGACTCATTTGGGTGATGGAACTAAACACATTTAGATTTTCAATTGTGCGTCGACATGTTTGTTTTAAATTAATATAATGTGTAATTTTAGACATAAAATTTTAATCTCCCGACACTTGATTGTGGTGAAAAAGAGTTTGTTATTTGGTCCAAAAAGACAAGTCTTCCAAACACCAGAAAAGTTGTGAGGGTTTTCTTTATATTAAAAAATCAACCAATTCATCATCGGATAAGAAAACCCTAATCAAGATTTATGGACCCCATTTTTTGTTAATATTGAATGCATTGTATATAGATATTGGACATTGTTTTCTTCATGAATATAGTTGTTAATAAGGAGACAAAAGACAATTTCATAGTGATTAGAAGAAAAATAGTGCTTTGTAACAACAAAAGGAGCTTGATTAGCATGTAGTGAAATATAAAGTCTCATTATTTAGGAGTAATAAACTCAATTCACATTAGTACGAAAATGCAAATTAGAGATCAATGACTCATTTGGGTGATGGAACTAAAACACATTTAGATTTTTCAATTTTGCGTCGTGAACATGTTTGTTTTAATTAAATATAATGTAGAAATTTAGACATAAAATTTTAATCTCACGATGATGAATGTACGAAAAAAGAGTGTTTTGGGTCCAAAAAGACAAAGTCTTCCAAACCAGAAAGAAAATGTTGTGAGAGGGTTTCTTTATATTAAAAATCAACCAATTCACATCGATATAAAAAACCTAATCAAGATTATGGACCCCATTTTTTTGTTAATTATTGAATGCATTGTATAGATATGGACATTGTTTTCTTCATGAATATAGTTTTGTTAATAAGGAGACAAAAAAGACAATTTCATAGTCATTGCAAGAAAAATAGTGCTTGTAACAACAAAAGAGAGCCCTGATTAGCATGTAGTGAATATAAAGTCTCATTTTTTTAGGCAATAACCCAATTCACATTAGTATGAAATGCAAAATTAGGTGTAAATGATTGACTCCTTTGGGTGATGGTTAACTAAACACATTTTAGATTTTCAATTGTGCGTCGACATGTGTTGTTTTAATTAATATAATGTGTGAATTTTAGACATAAATTTTAATCTCACGATGATTGTTTGAAAAGAGTACGAATTGTTTTTGTCTAAAGGACAAGTCTTCCAAACCAGAAATGTTGCAGGAGGGTTTCTTACATATAAAAAATCAACCAATTCACATCGATAAGAAACCCTAATCAAGATTATGGACCCCATTTTTTTTGTTAATATTGAATGCATTGTATAGATATTGGACATTGTTTTTCTTCAATTCATGAATATAGTGTTAATAAATGAGACAAAAGACAATTTCATAGTCATTGCTAAGAAAAATAGTGCTTGTAACAACAAAAGAAGCCTGATTAGCATGTAGTAGAATATAAAGTTCTCATTTTTTAGGCAATAACCCAATTCACATTAGTATGAAATGCAAATTTAGGATGATTGACTCCTTTGGGTGATGGAAACTAAAACACATTAGATTTTCAATATGTGCGTCGACATGTTTGTTTTAATTAATATATGTGTAATTTAGACATAAATTTTAATCTCACGATGATTGTGTGACGAAAAAGAGTGTTTTGGTCCAAAAGACAAGTCTTCCAAACCAGAAATGTTGCGAGGGTTTCTTTATTATTATAAAAAATCAAACAACAAATTCACATCGATAGAAAACCTAATCCAAGATTATGGACCCCATTTTTTTGTTAATATTGAATGCATTGTATAGATATGGACATTGTTTTTTCTTTATGAATATAGTTGTTAAAAAAGGAGACAAAAGAACAATTTCATAGTCATTACACAGAAAAAAGATTTGCTGTTGTAACAACAACAAAGAAGCCCTGATTAGCATGTAGTGGAATATAGAAGTCTCATTTTTGTAGGCAATTAACCCAATTGATTCACATTAGTACGAAATGCAAAATTAGGATGATTGAATACTCATTTGGGTGAGATGGAACTAAACACATTTATAGATTTTCAATTGTGTGCGTAGCGTCGACATGGTTGTTTTTTAATTTAATATAATGTGTAATTTAGAACATAAAGTTTTAATCTCACGATGATTGGTGAGTGAAAAAAGAGTGTTTTTGTGTCCAAAAGACAAGTCTTCCAAAACAGAAAGTTGTGAGGGTTTTCTTCATATTAAAATGCATAAAAACCAATCCAATCACATCGATAAGAAACACCCTAATCAAGGATTATTGGACACCAATTTTTTGTTAAATATTGAATGCATTGTTATAGATATGGACATTGTTTTTTCTTCTATGAAGTATTTAGTTGACTTAATAAGGAGAACAAAAGACTGAAATTATCATAGTTTGCATTAAACAAAAATAGTGACTCTTTGTTATAACAAACAATTAAAGTGAAGCTCGATTTAGCATGTATGAATAAATTAAAGTCTCAGTTAATTTAGGGTAATAACCGCAATAGTACATCAGTTCAAGTACACGAAATGCAAATTAGAATCAATGACCTCATTTGTGGTGGATGGAACCCCAACACATTTAGATTTTCCAATTGTGCGTCGACATGTTTGTAGTAGTTAATTAATATACTAAATGTGAAATTTAGACATAAATGTTTAATCTCACGGAGATGATTAGTGCTAAAACGAGGTGTTTTGCGTCACAGTAAAGGACAACAAGTCTTTACCAAACTTGAAATGTCATGCAGAGTGTATCTTTATGTATACAAAAATCAACCAATTCACATCAACTAAGAAAACCTTTATCTCAAGATTATTATGGACTCCATTTTTATCTCTAATCTATGAATAATGCATTGGTATAGATATGATGAGATAATTGTTTTCTTCTATCATGATATATATAGTTGTCATCACTTAAGGAGACAAAAGACAATTTCTTAGTCATTAGAAGAAAAATAGTGCTTGTAACAAACAAAAGGAAGGTATCTATGATTAGGCATGTAATTGTCGTAATATAAAGTCTCATTTTTTTTAGGCATTATCAACTTCCAATCGCAACCCGATTCACATTTATGTACGAAATGCAAATTTAGGAAATTCAATGTACTCCTATTTGGGTGATGGAACAAACACCATTTCAGATTTTACAAATTGTCGCGTCGTAACATGTTTGTTCATTTGAATATATTAAGTGTTGTAATATAAAGGACAATAAGTACATTAATTTTAAACCGTTGACTATGTGGGAAAAAACAAAGAGTGTTTTTAGCGGTCCTAAAAAGACAAGTGATTCCAAACCAGAAAGGTTGTGAAGGGTTTCTAAGCGCTATTATAAAAATCAAACCAATCCACATCGAATGAGAAAAGTCCTAATCAAGATTATGGACGTAACCATTTTTTGTTAATAATTGAATGCATTGTATTAGATAAATGGACATTGTTTTCCTCATGAATATAGTTGTTAATAATGGAGACAAAGAGACAATTCATAGTCATTGCAAAGAAAAATAGTGCTTATAACAACAAAAGGAAGCCTGATTAGCATGTAGTGAATATAAAGTCTCATTTATTATTTAGGTCAATAACCACAATCACACATTATGAATACGAAATGTGCAAATTAGAGGATGATTGACTCCTTTGGGTGATGGAACTAAACATTCATGATATTAGATTATTCCACATTGTGTGCTCAAAACATGTTTTGTTTAATAATTATAAATTATGTTTGTAATTTAGACATAATATTTAAAACTCACGAAGATTTGTGGGTGTGGGAGAAAACTAAGAGGTTTTTGGTCCTAAAAAGACACAAGTCTTTTTGCCAAACCTAAAGAAGGTTTAGGGGTTTATTTCTTTATATATAATACAAATCAACCAATTCAATATCGAATAAGAAACCCCTCACTAATCAGAAGATTATGGCTACCCCATTTTTTGTTAATATTGAATGCATTGTATAGATATGGACATTGTTTTCTTCAATGAATATAGTTGTTAACTAAAGGAGACAAAAGACAATTAATTTGATATTTGATTTAGAGTGAGTGGAAAATTATGTGCTTGTAAACAACAAAAGGAATCCTCTATATGATTTTAGCATGTATTATGTGGAATATTCTATGGAAAGTCTCATTTATTTTAGGTAATAATAACGCCAATTCTCACATTCAGTAGTATACGAAATGCAAAATTAGAATCAATGACTGTCTCAATTTGGACGTGGATGATCGAAACGATAAACACATTTAGATCTTTCGAATTCGTGTGCAAGGCTTGTCAACAGTGTTTGTGTTATATAACATAATATAAATGGTGTAATATTAGACATAGTAATTTTAATCTCACGATGGGATTGGGGTGAAAATAAGAGTGTTTTTGGTCCAAAAGACAAAGTCTTCCAAGCTCCAGAAAAGTTGTGAGAGGGTTTCTTGCTATATAAAAAATCAAGACCAATTCACATCGATTAGGAAAACCCTCTCTAATTTCACAATTATATTATGGACCCAATTTTTGTTAGATATTGAATATGCATTTAGTATATAGAATATGGATCATTTGTTTTCTTCATCATGAAGGTATTGTGTAAAAGAAGGCAGACAAAAATAAATAATTTGTACATAGTCATTTTGAAGAAAAAATAGGTGCAGTATTGACAACGAACAAAAGGAAGCCTGATTAGCATGTAGTTGAATATAAAGTCTCAATTTTTTAGGCAAGATAACCCGCATTCACATTAGTATGAACAATTGCAAATATTAGGATTTTATATGATTTCCTTGGCTGATGAGAACTAAACACATTTAGAATTTCAATTGTTGCATTGTTCGACATGAATTTGTGGTTTTAATTAATATAATGTGTAATTTAGACATAAATTTTAAAATCTACACGATTGATTGTGAGTGAAAAAGAGTGGTTATTTGGTCCTCAAAAGCGACAAGGTCTTCATTAAAGATCAAACCAGAAAACGTTGTGTAGTGGTTTCTTCATATTATAAAATCAACCAATTCACATCGATATAGAACCCCCAATTCAAGATTATGGACCCCCATTTTTTGTTTAATAAATTGAATGCATTGTATAAAGATATGGAACATTGTTTTCGTTTCATGAAGATTATAGTTGTTAATATATGGAGACAAAAAGACAATATTTCAATAGTTAGATTAGAAGAAATTATAGTGCTCTTGTAAACAACGCAAAAAGGAGTCTTGATTAGGCATGTAGTGAAATATAAAGTGTTCATTATTTAGATGGTAATAAACTCCAATTCCACATTACGTACGAAATGGCAATTAGGATCATTGATGACTCATTTGGGGGGTGAAGGTGGAAACTAAACAACATTTTTGATTTTTTCAATTTTGCGTCGACATGACGTTTGTTTTAATTAAATATTAATGAGATGTATGAGAATTTAGACATATAATCTTTTAATCTCACGATGATACAGCGGACGAAAAAGAGGATGTTTTGGTCCAATAAGACAAAGTCTTCCAAACCAAGAAATGTTTGTGAAAGGGTTTCGGGATTTATAGTTAAAAAATCAACCAATTCGACTATCGTATAAGAAAGCCTAATCAAGATTATGGGACCGCCATTTTTTGTTAATATTGAATGCATTTGAATAGATATGGACATTGGTTTTCTTCTTGCTAATATAAGTTGGTTACTAAGGAGAGAAACAAGACAAATTCAATTCATAGTCTTTGCTAGAAGAGAAAAAATAGTGCTTATGTAACAACAAACAGAGAAGCCTGATTAGCATGTGTAGTGAATGATAAAGAGTCTCATTTTTTTTAGGCAATAATACCAATTCTATTCACATTAGTATGAAATGCAAATTAGGATGAATGACTCCTTTGGTGAATGGAACTAAATACACATTTACGATTTTCAATTGTTGCGATGTCAACATGTTTGTTTTACAATTAGATTAATAATAATGTGTAATTTTAGAATTGAATTTTAATCTCACATGACGATGGTGTGGAAAAAGTAGATGTTTTTGGTCCCAAAAGTCAAAGTCTTCCCAAAACCAGAAAAGTTGTATAGGGTTTTCTTATATTAAAAATCAAACCAATTGTCACTTCGATAATAGAAACCCAATCAAGAATATGGAGACCATCCCATTTTTTGTTAGATATTGATGCGATGCATTGTATAGATTATGGACTATATGTTTTCTCTTCTTTGAAATATAGTTGTTGTTAAAGGAGAGACACAAAGAACAATTTCATAGGCATGATTGATAAGAATGAAAAATTAGTTTGCTTGGTAACAACAAAAAGAAGAAGCCTGATTAGCATGTAGTGAATATAAAAAGTCTCTATTTTTTAGGCAATAACCACTCCAATTCACATCTAGTATTAGTAAAATGCAAATTAGGAGATGAATGACTCCATTTGGGTGATGGAAACTAAACACATTTAGAAGATTTTCGAAAATTTTGCGTCGACATGTTTGTTTTTGATTAAATATAATGTGTAATTTAGACATAAAATTTTAATCTCAGACGATGATGTGGTTAAAAAGAGTGTTTTGGTCCAAAAGACAAGTCTTCCAAACCAAAAATGTTGTGAGGGTTGTGAGCTTTATTATAAAAAATCAATAAAAACCAATTCACATCGATAAGAAAGCCTAATCAAGATTATGGACCCCATTTTTTTGTTAATATTGAATGCATTTGTATAGATATGGACATTGTTTTCTTCATGAATATAGTTGTTAATAAGGAGACAGACCAAAAGACAATTTTATACATAGTTCATTAGCAAGAAAAAATAGTGCTTGTAAAACAACAAAAGGAGCCTTTATTAGCATGTAAGTGAATATAAAGTCTCATTATTTAGGCAATAAATAAACCCAATTCACATTAGTACGAAAATGCAAATTAGAATCAATGACTCATTTGGGTGATGGAACTAAACACACATTTAGATTTTCAATTGTGCGTCGACATGTTTTGTTTTAATTAATATAATGTGTAATTTAAGACATAAATTTTAATTTCCGACGATCTTGAAATCGAAAAAGAGTATTGTGAAAAAGAGTTGTTTTGGTCCAAAAAGACAAAAGTTCTTCCAAACCAGAAAAGGTTGTGAGGGTTTCTTCATATATAAAAAATCAACCAATTCACATCGATAAGAAAAAGTCTAATCAAGATTATGGACCCCCATTTTTTGTTAATATTGAATGCATTGTATAGATATGGACATTGTTTTCTTCATTGAATATAGTTGTTAATAAGGAGACAAAAAGACAATTTCATAGTCATTGCAGAGAAAAATAGTGCTTGTAACAACAAAAGGAGCCTGATTTAGCATGTAGTGAATTATATAAAGTCTCATTTTTTAGGGGAGCAATAACCCAATTCACATTAGTACGAAATGCAAATTAGATGAATGAACTCCTTTGGGTGATGGAACTAAACACATTTAGATTTTCAATTGTGCGTCGACATGTTTGTTTTTAAATTAATAATAATGTGTAATTTTAGACATAAATTTTTAATCTCACGATGATTGTGTGAAAAAAGAGTGTTTTTTGGTCCAAAAGACAAGTCTTTCCAAAACCAGAAATGTTGTGAGGGTTTCTTTATATTAAAAATCAAACCCAATTTCACATCGATAAGAAACCCTAATCAAGATTATGGACCCATTTTTTTGGTTAATATTGAATGCATTGTATAGATATATTGGACATTGTTTTCTTCATGAATATAGTTGTTACTAATAGGAGACAAAAGAGACAATTTCATAGTGATTAGAAGAAAAATAGTGCTTGTAAACAACAAAAGGAGCTTGATTAGCATGTAGTGAATATAAAGTCTCATTATTTAGATAATAACCCAATTCACATTAGTACGAAATGCAAATTAGAATCAATGACTCATTTGGGGTGATGGAACTAAACACATTTAGAGATTTTCAATTGTGCCGTCGACATGTTTGTTTTTAATTAATATAATGTGTAATTTTAGACATAAATTTTAATCTCAACGATGATTGGGTGAAAAAGAGTGTTTTTTGGTCCAAAAGACAAGTCTTTCAACCAACCAGAAAGGTTGTGAGGGTTTTCTTCATATTAAAAATCAACCAATTCAATTCATCGATAAGAAACCCTAATCAAGATTATGGGACCCCATTTTTTTTTAATATTGAAATGCATTGTATATATATATGGACATTGTTTTCTTCATGAATATAGTTGTTAATAAGGAGACAAAAAGACAATTTCACATAGTTTATTAGAAGAAAAATAGTGCTTGTAACAACAAAAGAGCCTGATTAGCATGTAGTGAATATAAAGTCTCATTATTTAGGTAATAAAAACCAATTCACATTAGTACGAAATGCAAATTAGAAATCAATGACTCATTTGGGTGATGGAAACAAAACACATTTAGATTTTCCATTTTGCGTCGACATGTTTGTTTTAATTAATATATAATGTGAAATTTTAGACATAAATTTTAAATCTCACGATGACTGTTGTGACAAAAAGAGTGTTTTTGTCCCAAAAGACAAGTCTTCCAAACCAGAAATGTTTGTGAGGGTTTCTTTATATTAAAAAAATCAACCAATTCACATCGATAAGAAAGCCTAATCAAGATTATGGACCCCATTTTTTGTTAATATTGAATGCATTGTATAGATATGGACATTGTTTTCTTTCATGAATATAGTTGTTAATAAGGAGACAAAAGACAATTTCATAGTTCATAGCAAGAAAAAAAATAGTGCTTGTAACAACAAAAGAAGCCTGATTAGCATGTAGTGAATATAAAGTCTCATTTTTTAGGTAATAACCCAATTCACATTAGTATGAAATGCAAATTAGAATCAATGACTCATTTGGGGTGATGGAAAACTAAACACATTTAGATTTTCCATTGTGCGGTCGACATGTTTGTTTTAATTAATATAATGTGTAATTTAGACATAAATTTTAATCTCACACGATGATTGTGTGTGTGAAAAAGAGTGTTTTGGTCCAAAAGACAAGTCTTCCAAAACAGAAAATGTTGTGAGGGTTTCTTTATATTAAAAAATCAACCAATTCACATCGATAAGAAAGCCTAATCAAGATTATGGACCCATTTTTTATTTAATATTGAATGCAATTGTATAGATATGGACATTGTGTTTTCTTCATGAATATAGTTGTTAATAAGGAGACAAAAGACAATTTCATAGTCATTGCAAGAAAAATAGTGCTTGTAACAACAAAAGAAGCTTGATTAGCATGTAGTGAATATAAAGTCTCATTTTTTAGGTAATAACCCAATTCACATTAGTATGAAATGCAAATTAGGATGAATGACTCCTTTGGGTGATGGAACTAAAACACATTTAGATTTTCAATTTGTGCGTCGACATGTTTTGTTTTAATTAATATAATGTGTAAATTTAGACATAAATTTTAATCTCACACGATGATTGTGTGAAAAAGAGTGTTGTTTTGGTCCAAAAGACAAGTTTCTTCCAAACCAGAAAAAGTTTGTGAGGGGAGTTCTTTATATTAAAAAATCAAACCAATTCACATCGATAAGAAACCCTAATAATCAAGATTATATGGACCCCATTTTTTTGTTAATATTGAATGCATTGTATAGATATGGACATTGTTTTCTTCATGAATATAGTAGTTGTTAATAAGGAGACAAAAGACAATTTCATAGTGTATTGAAGAAAAATAGTTGCTGCTTGTAACAACAAAAAAGGAGCTTGATTAGCATGTAGTGAATATAAAAGTCTCATTATTTAGGTGTAATAACCCAATTCACATTTAGTACGAAAATGCAAAATTAGAATCAATGACTCATTTTGGGTGATGGAACTAAACACATTTAGATTTTCAATTGTGCGTCGACATGTTTGTGTTTTAATTAATATATAATGTGTAATTTAGACATAAATTTTAAATCTCACGATGATTGTGTGAAAAAAAGTGTGTTTTTGGTCCAAAAGACAAGTCTTCCCAAACCAGAAAGTGTTGTTGTGAGGGTTTCTTTATATTAAAAATCAAAAATATTCACATCGATAAGAAAACCCCAATCAAGATTATGGACCCCCCATTTTTTTGTTAATATTGAATGCATTGTATAGATATGGACATTGTTTTTCTTCATGAATATAGTTGTTAATAAGGAGACAAAAAGACAATTTCATAGTGATTTAGAAGAAAAATAGTGCTTTTTGTAACAACAAAAGGAGCTTGATTAGCAGCATGTAGTGAATATAAAAAGTCTCATTTTAGAATAATAACCCAATTCACATTTAGTACGAAATGCAAATTAGAATCAATGACTCATTTTGGGTTGTGATGGAACTAAACACATTTAGATTTTCAATTGTGCGTCGACATGTTTGTTTTTAATTAATATAATGTGTAATTTTAGACATAAATTTTAATCTCACGACGATGATTGGTGTGAAAAAGAGTGTTTTTTGGTCCAAAAGACAAAGTCTTCCAAACCAGAAAATGTTGTGAGGGTTTCTTATATATTTCAAAAAATCAACCAATTCACATCGATAAGAAAGCCCTAATCAAGATTATGGACCCATTTTTTGTTAATATTGAATGCATTGTATAGATATGGACATTGTTTTCTTCATGAATATAGTTGTTAAATAAGGAGACAAAAGACAATTTCATAGTTGATTAGAAGAAAAAATAGTGCTTGTAACAACAAAAAGGAGCTTGATTAGCATGTAGTGAATATAAAGTCTCATTATTTTAGGTAATAACCCAATTCACATTAGTATACGAAATGCAAATTAGAATCAATGACTCATTTGGGTGGGTGATGGAACTAAACACATTTAGATTTTTCAATTGTGCGTCGACATGTTTGTTTTAATTAATATATAATGTGTAATTTAGACATAAATTTTAAATCTCACGATGATTACGTGAAAAAAAAGAGTGTGTTTTGGTCCAAAAAAGACAAGTCTTCCAAACCAAGAAATGTTGTGAGGGTTTCTTTATATTAAAAATCAACCAATTCACATCGATAAGAAAAACCCTAATCAAGATTATGGACCCATTTTTTTGTAAATTTGAATGCATTGTATAGATATGGACATTGTTTTTCTTCATGAATATAGTTGTTGTAATAAGGAGACAAAAGACAATTTCATAGTGATTAGAAGAAAAATAGTGCTTGTAACAACAAAAAAAGAAGCTTGATTAGCATGTAGTGAATATAAAGTCTCATTTTTATAGGGTAATAACCCAATTCACATTAGTACGAAATGCAAATTAGAATCAATGACTCATTTGGGTGATGGAACTAAACACACATTTAGATTTTCAATTGTGCGCGTCGACATGTT
This sequence comes from Ceriops zippeliana, assembly GCA_037897445.1. Taxonomy (NCBI): domain Eukaryota; kingdom Viridiplantae; phylum Streptophyta; class Magnoliopsida; order Malpighiales; family Rhizophoraceae; genus Ceriops; species Ceriops zippeliana. The sequence goes on along the minus strand of JBAPLH010000345.1, from coordinate 6,723 downwards.
TGTTTTATTATTAATATAAATGTGTAATTTTAGACATAAATTTTAAATCTCACGATGATTGTACGAAAAAAAGTGTGTTTTGGTCCAAAAAGACAAGTCTTCCAAACCAGAAATGTTGTGAGGGTTTCTTTATATTAAAAATCAACCAATTCACATCGATAAAGAAACCCTAATCAAGATTATGGACCCCCATTTTTTGTTAAATATTGAATGCATTGTATAGATATGGACATTGTTTTCTTCATGAATATAGTTGTTTTAATAAGGAGACAAAAGACAATTTCATAGTGATTAGAAAGAAAAAATAGTGCTTGTAACAACAAAAGTAGCTTGATTAGCATGTAGTGTGAATATAAAGTCTCATTTTTTAGGCAATAACCCAATTCACATTAGTAGTACGAAATGCAAATTAGAATCAATGACTCATTTTGGGATGATGGAACTAAAACACATTTAGATTTTCAATTTTGCGTCGACATGTTTGTTTTTAATTAATATAATGTGTAATTTAGACATAAATTTTAATCTCACGATGATTTGTTGTGAAAAAGAGTGAGTGTTTTGGGTCAAAAAAACAAGTCTTCCAAACCAGAAAAGTGTGTGAGGGTTTCTTTTATATATATTAAAAATCAAGTAATTCACATCGATAAGAAACCCCAAATCAAGATTATGGACCCCCATTTTTTTGTTAATATTGAATGCATTGTATAGATATGGACATTGTTTTCTTCATGAATATAGTTGTTACTAAGGAGACAAAAGACAATTTCATAGTGATTAGAAGAAAAATAGTGCTTGTAACAACAAAAGGAGCTTGATTAGCATGTAGTGAATATAAAGTCTCATTATTTAGGGTAATAACTCAATTCACATTAGTACGAAATGCAAATTAGAATCAATGACTCATTTGGGTGATGGAACTAAACACATTTTAGATTTTCCATTTGTGCGTCGACATGTTTGTTTTTTAATTAATATAATGTGAAATTTAGACATAAATTTTAAATCTCACGATGACTATACGAAAAAAGAGTGTTTTGGTCCAAAAGACAAGTCTTCCAAACAGAAAATGTTGTGAGGGTTTCTTTATATATTAAAAATCAACCAATTCACATCGATAAGAAAGCCTAATCAAGATTATGGACCCATTTTTTTGTTAATATTGAATGCATTGTATAGATATGGACATTGTTTTCTTCTTGAATATAGTTGTTTTAATAAGGAGACAAAAAGACAATTTCATAGTCATTGCAAGAAAAAATAGTGTGCTTGTAACAACAAAAGGAGCCTGATTAGCATGTAGTGAATATAAAGTCTCATTTTTTTAGGCAATAACCCAATTCACATTAGTATCAAATGCAAAATTAGGATGAATGACTCCTTTGGGTGATGGAACTAAAACACATTTAGATTTTCAATTGTGCGTCGACATGTTTGTTTTTAATTAATATAATGTGTGTAATTTAGACATAAATTTTAATCTCACGATGATTGTGTGAAAAAGAGTGTTTTGGTCCAAAAGGACAAGTCTTCCAAACCAGAAAATGTTGTGAGGGTTTCTTTATATAAAAAATCAAGTAATTCACATCGATAAGAACCCCAATCAATATTTATGGACCCCATTTTTTGTTAATATTGAATGCATTGTATAGATATGGACATTGTTTTCTTCATGAATATAGTTGTTAATAAGGAGACAAAAGACAATTTCATAGTGATTAGAAGAAAAATAGTGCTTTGTAACAACAAAAAAGCCTGATTAGCATGTAGTGAATATAAAGTCTCATTATTTAGATAATAACCCAATTCACATTAGTACGAAATGCAAATTAGAATCAATGACTCATTTGGGTGATGGAACTAAAACACATTTAGATTTTCAATTTTTGCGTCGACATGTTTGTGTTTAATTAATATAAATGTGTAAAATTTAGACATAAATTTTAATCTCACGATGATTGTGTGAAAAAGAATGTGTTTTGGTGTCCAAAAGACAAGTCTTCCAAACCAGAAAAGTTGTGAGGGTTTCTTTTATATTAAAAATCAACCAATTCACATCGATAAGAAACCCCCTAATCAAGATTATGGACCCCATTTTTTGTTAATATTGAATGCATTGTATAGATATGGACATTGTTTTCTTCATGAATATAGTTGTTAATAAGGAGACAAAAGACAATTTCATAGTGATTAGAAGAAAAAATAGTGCTTGTAACAACAAAAGGAGCCTGATTAGCATGTAGTGAATATAAAGTTCTCATTATTTAGATAATAACCCAATTCACATTAGTACGAAATGCAAATTATAGAATCAATGACTCATTTGGGTGATGGAACTAAACACATTTAGATTTTCAATTGTGCGTCGACATGTTTGTTTTTTTAATTAATATATAATGTGTAATTTAGACATAAATTTTTAATCTCACGATGATTGTGTGGATGAAAAAGAGTGTTTTGGTCCAAAAGACAAGTCTTCCAAACCAGAAATTTGTTGTGAGGGTTTCTTCATATATAGAAAATCAACCAATTCACATCGATAAGAAACCCTAATCAAGATTATGGACCCCATTTTTTGTTAATATTGAATGCATTGTATAGATATGGGACATTGTTTTCTTCATGAATATAGTTGTTAATAAGGAGACAAAAGACAATTTCATAGTGATTAGAAGAAAAAAATAGTGCTTGTAACAACAAAAGGAGCTTGATTAGCATGTAGTGAATATAAAGTCTCATTATTTAGGTAATAACCCAATTCACATTAGTACGAAATGCAAATTAGAATCAATGACTCATTTGGGTGATGGAACTAAACACATTTAGATTTTCCATTTTGCGTCGACATGTTTGTGTTTTAATTAATATAATGTGAAATTTAGACATAAATTTTAATCTCACGATTACTGTACGAAAAAGAGAGTGTTTTGGTCCAAAAAACAAGTCTTCCAAACCAGAAAAGTGTTGTGGGGTTTTCTTTATATTATTAAAATCAAGTAATTCACATCGATAGAAAAACCCTAATCAATATTATGGACCCCATTTTTTTGTTAATATTGAATGCATTGTATAGATATGGACATTGTTTTCTTCTTGAATATTGTTGTTAATAAGGAGACAAAAGACAATTTCATAGTCTCAGAAAAGTGCAAGAAAAATAGTGCTTGTAACAACAAAACGAGCCTGATTAGCATGTAGTGAATATAAAGTCTCATTTTTTAGGCAATAACCCAATTCACATTAGTATTGAAATGCAAATTAGAATGAATGACTCACTCCTTTGGGTGGGAACTAAACACATTTAGATTTTCAATTGTGCGTCCGACATGTTTGTTTTAATTAATATAATGTGTAATTTAGACATAAATTTTAATCTCACGATGATTGTGTGAAAAAAGAGTGTTTTGGAACCAAAAGACAAGTCTCTTCCAAACCAGAAATATTGTGACATTGTTTCTTTATTTATAAAAATCAACCAATTCACATCGATAAGAAACCCTAATCAAGATTATGGACCCCCATTTTTTGTTAATATTGAATGCATTGTATAGATATGGACATTGTTTTCTTTCTTGAATATAGTTGTTAATAAGGAGACAAAAGAGACAATTTCATAGTCATTGCAAGAAAAATAGTGCTTGTTGTAACAAACAAAAGAAGCCTGATTAGCATGTAGTGAATATAAAGTCTCATTTTTTAGGCAATAACCCCAATTCACATTAGTATGAAATGCAAATTAGGATGAATGACTCCTTTGGGTGATGGAACTAAACACATTTAGATTTTTTAATTGTGCGTCGACATGTTTGTTTTTATTTTAATATAATGTGTAATTTAGACATAAATTTTAATCTCATGATGATTGTGTGAAAAAGAGTGTTTTGGTCCAAAAGACAAGTCCCTCCAAACCAGAAACGTTGTGAGGGTTTTCTTTATATTTAAAAATCAAGTAATTCACATCGATAAGAAACCCCCAATCAATATTATGGACCCCATTTTTTGTTTAATATTGAATGCATTATATAGATATGGACACATTGTTTTCTTCATGAATATAGTTGTTACTAAGGAGACAAAAGAGACATTTCATAGTGATTAGAAAGAAAAATAGTGCTTGTAACAACAAAAAGAGCTTGATTAGCATGTAGTGAATATAAAGTCTCATTATTTAGATAATAACCCAATTCACATTAGTACGAAATGCAAATTAGAATCAATGACTCATTTGGGTGATGGAACTAAACACATTTAGATTTTTCAATTGTGCGTCGACATGTTTGTTTTAATTAATATAATGTGTAATTTAGACATAAATTTTAATCTCACTCATGATGATTGCGTGAAAAAGAGTGTGTTTGTTCCAAAAAGACAAGTCTTCTTCAAACCAGAAAGGTTGTGTTGAGGGTTTCTTTATATTAAAAATCAACCAATTCACATCGATAAGAAAAGCCTAATCAAGATTTATGGACCCCATTTTTTTGTTAATATTGAATGCATTGTATAGATATGGACATTGTTTTCTTCATGAAATATAGTTGTTTAATAAGGAGACAAAAGACAATTTCATAGTTATTAGGAAGAAAAATAGTGCTTGTAAACAACAAAAGAAGCTGATTAGCATGTAGTGAATATATAAAGTCTCATTATTTAGGTAATAAGCCAATTCACATTAGTATGAATGCAAATTAGAATCAATGACTCATTTGGGTGATGGAACTAAACACATTTAGATTTTTCCATTTTGCTGCGTCGACATGTTTTTTTTTAATTAATATAATAAATGAAATTTTAGACATAAATTTTAATCGCACGATGACTGTACGAAAAAGAGTGTTTTGGTCCAAAAAGACAAGTCTTCCAAACCAGAAATGTTTGTGAGGTTTTTCTTTATATAAAAAATCAACCAATTCACATCGATAAGAAAGCCTAATCAAGATTATGGACCCATTTTTTGTTAATATTGAATGCATTGTATAGATATGGACATTGTTTTCTTCATGAATATAGTTGTTAAATAAGGAGACAAAAGACAATTTCATAGTCATTAGAAGAAAAATAGTGCTTGTAACAACAAAAGAGCCCTGATTAGCATGTAGTGAATATAAAGTCTCATTTTTTAGGTAATAACCCAATTCACATTAGTACGAAATGCAAATTAGAATCAATGACTCATTTGGGTGATGGAAATTAAACACATTTAGATTTTCCATTTTGCGTCGACATGTTTGTTTTGGTTAATATAATGTGAAATTTAGACATAAATTTTAATCTCACGATGACTGTACGAAAAAGAAAGAGTTTTTGGTCCAAAAGACAAGTCTTCCAAACCAGAAAATGTTGTGAGGGTTTTTTTATATAAAAAATCAACCAATTCACATCGATAAGGAAGCCTAATCAAGATTATGGACCCATTTTTTATTAATATTGAATGCATTGTATAGATATGGACATTGTTTTGTTCTTGAATATAGTTGTTAATAAGGAGACAAAAGACAATTTCATAGTCATTGTAAGAAAAATAGTGCTTGTAACAACAAAAGGAGCCTGATTAGAATGTAGTCAATATAAAGTCTCATTTTTTAGGCAATAACCCAATTCACATTAGTATGAAATGCAATTTAGGATGAATGACTCCTTTGGGTGATGGAACTAAACACATTTAGATTTTCAATTGTGCGTCGACATGTTTGTTTTAATTATTATAATGTGTAATTTAGACATAAATTTTAATCTCATGATGATTGTGTGAAAAAGAGTGTTTTTGTCCAAAAGACAAGTCTTCCAATCCAGAAAAGTTGTGAGGGTTTCTTTATATTAAAAATCAAGTAATTCACATCGATAAGAAACCCCAATCAATATTATGGACCCCATTTTTTGTTAATATTGAATGCATTGTATAGATATGGACATTGTTTTCTTTGTGAATATAGTTTTTAATGAGGAGACAAAAGACAATTTCATAGTTATTAGAAGAAAAATAATGCTTTTAACAACAAAGAAGCCTGATTAGCATGTAGTGAATATAAAGTCTCATTATTTAGGTAATAAGCCAATTCACATTAGTACGAAATGCAAATTAGAATCAATGACTCATTTGGGTGATGGAACTAAACACATTTAGATTTTCCATTTTGCTTCGACATGTTTTTTTTAATTAATATAAAGTGAAATTTAGACATAAATTTTAATCGCACGATGACTGTACGAAAAAGAGTGTTTTGGTCCAAAAGACAAGTCTTCCAAACCAGAAATGTTGTGACGGTTTCTTTATATAAAAAATCAACCAATTCACATCGATAAGGAAGCCTAATCAAGATTATGGACCCATTTTTTATTAATATTGAATGCATTGTATAGATATGGACATTGTTTTGTTCTTGAATATAGTTGTTAATAAGGAGACAAAAGACAATTTCATAGTCATTGCAAGAAAAATAGTGCTTGTAACAACAAAAGGAGCCTGATTAGAATGTAGTCAATATAAAGTCTCATTTTTTAGGCAATAACCCAATTCACATTAGTATGAAATGCAATTTAGGATGAATGACTCCATTTGGGTTGATGGAACTAAACACATTTAGATTTTCAATTGTGCGTCGACATGTTTGTTTTTAATTATTATAATGTGTAATTTTAGACATAAAATTTTAATCTCATGATGATTGTGTGAAAAAGAGAGTTTTTGTCCAAAAGACAAGTCTTCCAATCCAGAAAAGTTGTGAG
>JBAPLH010000343.1:0-26943 GCA_037897445.1 Ceriops zippeliana | reverse complement strand
TTTTTAGGCAATAACCAAATTCACGATTAGTATGAATTGCAAATTTGGATGATTGACTCCTTTGGGTGATGGAACTAACAGCACATTTAGATTTTCAATTGTGGCGTCAACAGTTTGTTTTTAATTAATATAATGTGAAATTTAGACATAAATTTTAATCTCAACGATGATTGGGAAATGTTGTGAGGGTTTCTTTATATTAAAAATCAACCAATTCACATCGATAAGAAACCCTAATCAAGATTATGGACCCCCCATTTTTTGTTAATATTGAATGCATTGTATAGATATGGACATTGTTTTCTTCATGAATATAGTTGTTAATAAGGAGACAAAAGACAATTTCATAGTCATTGCAAGAAAAATAGTGCTTGTAACAACAAAAGAAGCCTGATTAGCATGTAGTGAATATAAAGTCTCATTTTTTAGGCAATAACCCAATTCACATTAGTATGAAATGCAAATTAGGATGATTGACTCCTTTGGGTGATGGAACTAAACACATTTAGATTTTCAATTGTGCGTCAACATGTTTGTTTTAATTAATATAATGTGTAATTTTAGACATAAATTTTTAATCTCACGATGATTGTGTGAAAAAGAGTGTTTTGGTCCAAAAGACAAGTCTTCCAAACCAGAAACGTTGTGAGGGTTTCTTCATATTAAAAATCAACCAATTCACATCGATAAGAAACCCTAATCAAGATTATGGACCCCATTTTTTGTTAATATTGAATGCATTGTATAGATATGGACATTGTTTTCTTCATGAATATAGTTGTTAATAAGGAGACAAAAGACAATTTCATAGTCATTAGCAAGAAAAAATAGTGCTTGTAACAACAAAAGAAGCATGATTAGCATGTAGTGAATATAAAGTCTCATTTTTTAGGCAATAACCCCAATTCACATTAGTATGAAATGCAAATTAGGATGAATGACTCATTTGGGTGATGGAAAGTAAACACATTTAGATTTTCAATTGTGCGTCGACATGTTTGTTTTAATTAATATAATGTGAAATTTAGACATAAATTTTAATCTCACGATGATTGGGTGAAAAAGAGTGTTTTGGTCCAAAAGACAAGTCTTCCAAACCAGAAAGGTTGTGAGGGTTTCTTCATATTAAAAATCAACCAATTCACATCGATAAGAAACCCTAATCAAGATTATGGACCCCATTTTTTGTTAATATTGAATGCATTGTATAGATATGGACATTGTTTTCTTCATGAATATAGTTGCTAATAAGGAGACAAAAGACAATTTCATAGTCATTTGCAAGAAAAATAGTGCTTGTAACAACAAAAGGAGCCTGATTAGCATGTAGTGAATATAAAGTCTCATTATTTATGTAATAACCCAATTCACATTAGTACGAAATGCAAATTAGAATCAATGACTCATTTGGGTGATGGAACTAAACACATTTAGATTTTCAATTGTGCGTCGACAAGTTTGTCTTAATTAATATAATGTGAAATTTAGACATAAATTTTAATCTCACGATGATTGTGTGAAAAAGAGTGTTTTGGTCCAAAAGACAAGTCTTCCAAACCAGAAAAGTTGTGAGGGTTTCTTTATATTAAAAATCAAGTAATTCACATCGATAAGAAACCCCAATCAATATTATGGACCCCATTTTTTGTTAATATTGAATGCATTGTATAGATATGGACATTGTTTTCTTCGTGAATATAGTTGTTACAAAGGAGACAAAAGACAATTTCATAGTGATTAGAAGAAAAATAGTGCTTGTAACAACAAAAGGAGCTTGATTAGCATGTAGTGAATATAAAGTCTCATTATTTAGATAATAACCCAATTCACATTAGTACGAAATGCAAATTAGAATCAATGACTCATTTGGGTGATGGAAGTAAACACATTTAGATTTTCTATTGTGCGTCGACATGTTTGTTTTAATTAATATAATGTGTAATTTAGACATAAATTTTAATCTCACGATGATTGGGTGAAAAAGAGTGTTTTGGTCCAAAAGACGAGCCTTCCAAACCAGAAAGGTTGTGACGGTTTCTTCATATTAAAAATCAACCAATTCACATCGATAAGAAACCCTAATCAAGATTATGGACCCCATTTTTTGTTAATATTGAATGCATTGTATAGATATGGACATTGTTTTCTTCATGAATATAGTTGCTAATAAGGAGACAAAAGACAATTTCATAGTCATTGCAAGAAAAATAGTGCTTGTAACAACAAAAGAAGCCTGATTAGCATGTAGTGAATATAAAGTCTGATTTTTTTAGGCAATAACCCAATTCACATTAGTATGAAATGCAAATTAGGATGATTGACTCCTTTGGGTGATGGAACTAAACACATTTAGATTTTCAATTGTGCGTCAACATGTTTGTTTTAATTAATATAATGTGTAATTTAGACATAAATTTTAATCTCACGATGATTGTGTGAAAAAGAGTGTTTTGGTCCAAAAGACAAGTCTTCCAAACCAGAAATGTTGCGAGGGTTTCTTTATATAAAAAATCAAGCAATTCACATCGATAAGAAAACCTAATCAAGATTATGGACCCATTTTTTTGTTAATATTGAATGCATTGTATAGATATGGACATTGTTTTCTTCATGAATATAGTTGTTACTAAGGAGACAAAAGACAATTTCATAGTGATTAGAAGAAAAATAGTGCTTGTAACAACAAAAGAAGCCTGATTAGCATGTAGTGAATATAAAGTCTCATTATTTAGATAATAACCCAATTCACATTAGTACGAAATGCAAATTAGAATCAATGACTCATTTGGGTGATGGAACTAAACACATTTAGATTTTCAATTGTGCGTCGACATGTTTGTTTTAATTAATATAATGTGTAATTTAGACATAAATTTTAATCTCACGATGATTGGGTGAAAAAGAGTGTTTTGGTCCAAAAGACAAGTCTTCCAAACCAGAAAGGTTGTGAGGGTTTCTTCATATTAAAAATCAACCAATTCACATCGATAAGAAACCCTAATCAAGATTATGGACCCCATTTTTTGTTAATATTGAATGCATTGTATAGATATGGACATTGTTTTCTTCATGAATATAGTTGTTAATAAGGAGACAAAAGACAATTTCATAGTGATTAGAAAGAAAAATAGTGCTTGTAACAACAAAAGAAGCCTGATTAGCATGTAGTGAATATAAAGTCTCATTATTTAGGTAATAACCCAATTCACATTAGTACGAAATGCAAATTAGAATCAATGACTCATTTGGGTGATGGAACTAAACACATTTAGATTTTCCATTGTGCGTCGACATGTTTGTTTTAATTAATATAATGTGAAATTTAGACATAAATTTTAATCTCACGATGACTGTACAAAAAAGAGAGTGTTTTGGTCCAAAAGACAAGTCTTCCAAACCCGAAATGTTGTGAGGGTTTCTTTATATTAAAAATCAACCAATTCACATCGATAAGAAAGCCTAATCAAGATTATGGACCCATTTTTTTTGTTAATATTGAATGCATTGTATAGATATGGACATTGTTTTCTTCATGAATATAGTTGTTAATAACGAGACAAAAACAATTTCATAGTCATTGCAAGAAAAATAGTGCTTGTAACAACAAAAGAAGCCTGATTAGCATGTAGTGAATATAAAGTCTCATTTTTTAGGCAATAACCCAATTCACATTAGTATGAAATGCAAAATTAGGATGAATGACTCATTTGGGTGATGGAAGTAAACACACATTTAGATTTTCAATTGTGCGTCGACATGTTTGTTTTTAATTAATATAATGTGTAAATTTAGACATAAATTTTAATCTCACGATGATTGGGTGAAAAAGAGTGTTTTGGTCCAAAAGACAAGTCTTCCAAACCAGAAAGGTTGTGAGGGTTTCTTTATATTAAAAATCAACCAATTCACATCGATAAGAAAACCCTAATCAAGATTATGGACCCCATTTTTTGTTAATATTGAATGCATTGTATAGATATGGACATTGTTTTCTTCATGAATATAGTTGTTAATAAGGAGACAAAAAGACAATTTCATAGTCATTGCAAGAAAAAATAGTGCTTGTAACAACAAAAGAAGCCTGATTAGCATGTAGTGAATATAAAGTCTCATTTTTTTAGGCAATAACCCAATTCACATTAGTATGAAATGCAAATTAGGATGATTGACTCCTTTGGGTGATGGAACTAAACACATTTAGATTTTCAATTGTGCGTCGACATGTTTGTTTTTAATTAATATAATGTGTAATTTAGACATAAATTTTAATCTCACGATGATTGTGTGAAAAAAGAGTGTTTTGGTCCAAAAAGACAAGTCTTCCAAACCAGAAATGTTGTGAGGGTTTCTTTATATAAAAAATCAACCAATTCACATCGATAAGAAAACCTAATCAAGATTATGGACCCCATTTTTTTGTAATATTGAATGCATTGTATAGATATGGACATTGTTTTCTTCATGAATATAGTTGTTACTAAGGAGACAAAAGACAATTTCATAGTGATTAGATGAAAAATAAATAGTGCTTGTAACAACAAAAGAAGCCTGATTAGCATGTAGTGAATATAAAGTCTCATTTATTTAGATAATAACCCAATTCACATTAGTACGAAATGCAAATTAGAATCAATGACTCATTTGGGTGATGGAACTAAACACATTTAGATTTTCAATTGTGCGTCGACATGTTTGTTTTAATTAATATAATGTGTAATTTAGACATAAATTTTTAATCTCACGATGATTGGGTGAAAAAGAGTGTTTTTTGTCCAAAAGACAAGTCTTCCAAACCAGAAAGGTTGTGAGGGTTTCTTCATATTAAAAAATCAACCAATTCACATCGATAAGAAACCCTAATCAAGATTATGGACCCCCATTTTTTGTTAATATTGAATGCATTGTATAGATATGGACATTGTTTTCTTCATGAATATAGTTGTTGTTAATAAGGAGACAAAAGACAATTTCATAGTTATTAGAAGAAAAATAGTGCTTGTAACAACAAAAGAAGCCTGATTAGCATGTAGTGAATATAAAGTCTCATTATTTAGGTAATAACCCAATTCACATTAGTACGAAATGCAAATTAGAATCAATGACTCATTTGGGTGATGGAACTAAACACATTTAGATTTTCCATTTTGCGTCGACATGTTTGTTTTAATTAATATAATGTGAAATTTAGACATAAATTTTAATCTCACGATGACTGTACGAAAAAGAGTGTTTTGGTCCAAAAGACAAGTCTTCCAAACCAGAAATGTTGTGAGGGTTTCTTTATATAAAAAATCAACCAATTCACATCGATAAGAAAGCCTAATCAAGATTATGGACCCATTTTTTGTTAATATTGAATGCATTGTATAGATATGGACATTGTTTTCTTCATGAATATAGTTGTTAATAAGGAGACAAAAGACAATTTCATAGTCATTGCAAGAAAAATAGTGCTTGTAACAACAAAAGAAGCCTGATTAGCATGTAGTGAATATAAAGTCTCATTTTTTAGGCAATAACCCAATTCACATTAGTATGAAATGCAAATTAGGATGAATGACTCCTTTGGGTGATGGAACTAAACACATTTAGATTTTCAATTGTGCGTCGACACATGTTTGTTTTAATTAATATAATGTGTAATTTAGACATAAATTTTAATCTCACGATGATTGTGTGAAAAAAGAGTGTTTTGGTCCAAAAGACAAGTCTTCCAAACCAGAAATGTTGTGACGGTTTTCTTCATATTAAAAAATCAACCAATTCACATCGATAAGAAAGCCTAATCAAGATTATGGACCCCATTTTTTGTTAATATTGAATGCATTGTATAGATATGGACATTGTTTTCTTCATGAATATAGTTGTTAATAAGGAGACAAAAGACAATTTCATAGTCATTGCAAGAAAAATAGTGCTTGTAACAACAAAAGAAGCCTGATGAGCATGTAGTGAATATAAAGTCTCATTTTTTAGGCAATAACCCAATTCACATTAGTATGAAATGCAAATTAGGATGATTGACTCCTTTGGGTGATGGAACTAAACACATTTAGATTTTCAATTGTGCGTCAACATGTTTGTTTTAATTAATATAATCTGTAATTTAGACATAAATTTTAATCTCACGATGACTGTACGAAAAAGAGTGTTTTGGTCCAAAAGACAAGTCTTCCAAATCAGAAATGTTGTGAGGGGTTTGTTTATATAAAAAAATCAACCAATTCACATCGATAAGAAACCCTAATCAAGATTATGGACCCCATTTTTTGTTAATATTGAATGCATTGTATAGATATGGACATTGTTTTCTCCATGGATATAGTTGCTACTAAGGAGACAACAGACAATTTCATAGTGATTAGAAGAAAAATAGCACTTGTAACAACAAAAGGAGACTGATTAGCATGTAGTGAATATAAAGTCTCATTATTTATGTAATAGCCCAATTCACATTAGTACAAAATGCAAATTAGAATCAATGACTCATTTGGGTGATGGAACTAAACACATTTAGATTTTCAATTGTGTGTCGACAAGTTTGTCTTAATTAATATAATATGAAATTTAGACATAAATTTTAATCTCATGATGATTGTGTGAAAAACAGTGTTTTGGTCCAAAAGACAAGTCTTCCAAACCAGAAATGTTGTGAGGGTTTCTTTATATTAAAAATCAACCAAATCACATCGATAAGAAAGCCTAATCAAGATTATGGACCCACTTTTTGTTAATATTGCATTGTATAGATATGGACATTGTTTTCTTCATGAATATAGTTGTTACTTAGGAGACAAAAGACAATTTCATAGTGATTAGAAGAAAAATAGTGCTTGTAACAACAAAAGGAGCTTGATTAGTATGTAGTGAATATAAAGTCTCATTATTTAGATAATAATCCAATTCACATTAGTACGAAATGCAAAATACAATCAATGACTCATTTGGGTGATGGAACTAAACACATTTAGATTTTCAATTGTGCGTCGACATGTTTGTTTTAATTAATATAATGTGTAATTTAGACATAAATTTTATTCTCACGATGATTGGGCGAGAAAGAGTGTTTTGGTCTAAAAGACAAGTCTTGAAAACCAGAAAGGTTGTGAGGTTTTCTTCATATTAAAAATCAACCAATTCACATCGATAAGAAAACCTAATCAAGATTGTGGACCCCATTTTTTCTTAATATTGAATGCATTGTATAGATATGGACATTGTTTTCTTCATGAATATAGTTGTTACTAAGGAGACAAAAGACAATTTCATAGTCATTGCAAGAAAAATAGTGCTTGTAACAACAAAAGAAGCCTGATGAGCATGTAGTGAATATAAAGTCTCATTTTTTAGGCAATAACCCAATTCACATTAGTATGAAATGCAAATTAGGATGATTGACTCCTTTGGATGATGGAACTAAACACATTTAGATTTTCAATTGTGCGTCGACATGTTTGTTTTAATTAATATAATATGTAATTTAGACATAAATTTTAATCTCACGATAATTGGGTGAAAAAGAGTGTTTTGGTCCAAAAAACAAGTCTTCCAAACCATAAATGTTTCGAGGGTTTCTTTATATAAAAAATCAACCAATTCACATCGATAAGAAAACCTAATCAAGATTATGGACCCATTTTTTGTTAATATTGAATGCATTGTATAGATATGGACATTGTTTTCTTCATGAATATAGTTGTTACTAAGGAGACAAAAGACAATTTCATAGTGATTAGAAGAAAAATAGTGCTTGTAACAACAAAAGGAGCTTGATTGGCATGTAGTGAATATAAAGTCTCAATATTTAGCTAATAACCCAATTCACATTAGTACGAAATGCAAATTAGAATCAATGACTCATTTCGGTGATGGAACTAAACACATTTAGATTTTCAATTGTGCGTCGACATGTTTGTTTTAATTAATATAATGTGTAATTTAGACATAAATTTTAATCTCATGATGATTGGGTGAAAATAAGTGTTTTGGTCCAAAAGACAAGTCTTCCAAACCAGAAAGGTTGTGTGGGTTTCTTCATATTAAAAATCAACCAATCCACATCGATAAGAAACACTAATCAAGATTATGGACCCAATTTTTTGTTAATATTGAATGCATTGTATAGATATGGACATTGTTTTCTTCATGAATATAGTTGTTAATAAGGAGACAAAAGACAATTTCATAGTTATTAGAAGAAAAATAGTGCTTGTAACAACAAAAGAAGCCTGATTAGCATCTAGTGAATATAAAGTCTCATTATTTAGGTAATAACCCAATTCACAATAGTACGAAATGCAAATTAGAATCAATGACTCATTTGGGTGATGGAACTAAACACATTTAGAATTTCCATTTTGTGTCGACATGTTTGTTTTAATTAATATAATGTGAAATTTAGACATAAATTTTAATCTCACGTTGACTCTACGAAAAAGAGTGTTTTGGTCCAAAAGACAAGTCTTCCAAACCAGAAATGTTGTGAGGGTTTCTTTTTATAAAAAATCAACCAGTTCACACCGATAAGAAAGCCTAATCAAGATTATGGACCCCATTTTTTGTTAATATTGAATGCCCTGCATAGATATGGACATTGATTTCTTCTTGAATATAGTTGTTAATAAGGAGACAAAAGACAATTTCATAGTGATTAGAAGAAAAATAGTGCTTGTAACAACAAAAGAAGCCTGATTAGCATGTAGTGAATATAAAGTCTCATTATTTAGGTAATAACCCAATTCACATTTGTACGAAATGCAAATTAGAATCAATGACTCATTTCGGTGATGGAACTAAACACATTTAGATTTTTCATTTTGCTTCGACATGTTTGTTTTAATTAATATAATGTGAAATTGAGACATAAATTTTAATCTCATGATTACTGTACGAAAAAGAGTGTTTTGGTCCAAAAGACAAGTCTTCCAAACCAGAAATGTTGTGAGGGTTTCTTTATATAAAAAATCAACCGATTCACATCGATAAGAAAGCCTAATCAAGATTATGGACCCATTTTTTGTTAATATTGAATGCATTGTATAGAATGGACATTGTTTTCATCTTGAATATAGTTGTTAATAAGGAGACAAAAGACAATTTCATAGTTATTAGAAGAAAAATAGTGCTTGTAACAACAAAAGAAGCCTGATTAGCATCTAGTGAATATAAAGTCTCATTATTTATAGGTAATAACCCAATTCACAATAGTACGAAATGCAAATTAGAATCAATGACTCATTTGGGTGATGGAACTAAACACATTTAGAATTTCCATTTTGTGTCGACATGTTTGTTTTAATTAATATAATGTGAAATTTAGACATAAATTTTAATCTCACGTTGACTCTACGAAAAAGAGTGTTTTGGTCCAAAAGACAAGTCTTCCAAACCAGAAAGGTTATTAGGGTTTCTTCATATTAAAAATCAACCAATTCACATCGATAAGAAACCCTAATCAAGATTATGGACCCCATTTTTTGTCAATATTGAATGCATTGTATAGATATGGACATTGTTTTCTTCATGAATATAGTTGTTAATAAGGAGACAAAAGACAATTTCATAGTTATTAGAAGAAAAATAGCGCGTGTAACAACAAAAGAAGCCTGATTAGCATGTAGTGAATATAAAGTCTCATTATTTAGGTAATAACCCAATTCACATTAGTACGAAATGCAAATTAGAATCAATGATTCATTTGGGTGATGGAACTAAACACATTTAGATTTTCCATTTTGCGTCGACATGTTTGTTTTAATTAATATAATGTGAAATTTAGACATAAATTTTAATCTCACGATTACTGTACGAACAAGAGTGTTTTGGTCCAAAAGACAATTCTTCCAAACCAGAAATGTTGTGAGGGTTTCTTTATATAAAAAATCAACCAATTCACATCGATAAGAAAGCCTAATCAAGATGATGGACCCCATTTTTTGTTAATATTGAATGCATTGTATAGAATGGACATTGTTTTCATCTTGAATATAGTTGTTAATAAGGAGATAAAAGACAATTTCATAGTCATTGCAAGAAAAATAGTGCTTGTAACAACAAAAGAAGCCTGATTAGCATGTAGTGAATATAAAGTCTCATTTTTTAGGCAATAACACAATTCACATTAGTATGAAATGCAAATTAGGATGATTGACTCCTTTGGGTGATGGAACTAAATACATTTAGATTTTCAATTGTGCGTCGACATGTTTGTTTTAATTAATATAATGTGTAATTTAGACATAAATTTTAATCTCACTATGATTGGGTGAAAAAGAGTGTTTTCGTCCAAAAGACAAGTTTTCCAAACCAGAAAGGTTGTGAGGGTTTCTTCATATTAAAAATCAACCAATTCACATCGATAAGAAACCCTAATCAAGATTATGGACCCCATTTTTTGTTAATATTGAATGCATTGTATAGATATGGACATTGTTTTCTTCATGAATATAGTTGTTAATAAGGAGACAAAAGATAATTTCATAGTTATTAGAAGAAAAATAGTGCTTGTAACAACAAAAGAAGCATGGTTAGCATGTAGTGAATATAAAGTCTCATTATTTAGGTAATTACCCAATTCACATTAGTACGAAATGCAAATTAGAATCAATGACTCATTTGGGTGATGGAACTAAACACATTTAGATTTTCAATTTTGTGTCGACATGTTTGTTTTAATTAATATAACGTGAAATTTAGACATAAATTTTAATCTCACGATGATTGGGTGAAAAAGAAGTGTTTTGGTCCAAAAGACAAGTCTTCCAAACCAGAAAGGTTGTGAGGGTTTCTTCATATTAAAAATCAACCAATTCACATCGATAAGAAACCCTAATCAAGATTATGGACCCCATTTTTTGTTAATATTAAATGCATTGTATAGATATGGACATTGTTTTCTTCATGGATATAGTTGCTACTAAGGAGACAAAAGACAATTTCATAGTGATTTGAAGAAAAATAGCACTTGTAGCAACAAAAGGAGCCGGATTAGCAAGTTGTGAATATAAAGTCTCATTATTTATGTAATAACCCAATTCACATTAGTACGAAATGCAAATTAGAATCAATGACTCATTTGGGTGATGGAACTAAACACATTTAGATTTTCAATTGTGCGTCGACAAGTTTGTCTTAATTAATATAATGTGAAATTTAGACATAAATTTTAATCTCACGATGATTGTGTGAAAAAGAGTGTTTTGGTCCAAAAGACAAGTCTTCCTAACCAGAAAAGTTGTGAGGGTTTCTTTAGATTAAAAATCAAGTAATTCACATCGATAAGAAACCCCAATCAATATTATGGACCCCAAATTTTGTTAATATCGAATGCATTGTATAGATATGGACATTGTTTTCTTCGTGAATATAGTTGTTACAAAGGAGACAAAAGACAATTTCATAGTGATTAGAAGAAAAATAGTGCTTGTAACAACAAAAGGAGCTTGATTAGCATGTAGTGAATATAAAGTCTCATTATTTAGATAATAACCCAATTCACATTAGTACGAAATGCAAATTAGAATCAATGACTCATTTGGGTAATGGACGTAAACACATTTAGATTTTCTATTGTGCGTCGACATGTTTGTTTTAATTAATATAATGTGTAAATTAGACATAAATTTTAATCTCACGATGATTGGATGAAAAAGAGTGTTTTGGTCCAAAAGACGAGCCTTCCAAATCAGAAAGGTTGTGACGGTTTCTTCATATTAAAAATCAACCAATTCACATCGATAAGAAAGCCTAATCAAGATTATGGACCCATTTTTTGTTAATATTGAATGCATTGTATTGATATGGACATTGTTTTCATCTTGAATATAGTTGTTAATAACGAGACAAAAGACAATTTCATAGTCATTGCAAGAAAAATAGTGCTTGTAACAACAAAAGAAGCCTGATTAGCATGTAGTGAATATAAAGTCTCATTTTTTAGGCAATAACCCAATTCACATTAGTATGAAATGCAAATTAGGATGATTGACACCTTTGGGTGATGGAACTAAACACATTTAGATTTTCAATTGTGCGTCAACATGTTTGTTTTAATTAATGTAATGTGTAATTTAGACATAAATTTTAATCTCACGATGATTGTGTGAAAAAGAGTGTTTTGGTCCAAAAGACAAGTCTTCCATACCAGAAATGTTGCGAGGGTTTCTTTATATAAAAAATCAAGCAATTCACATCGATAAGAAAACCTAATCAAGATTATGGACCCATTTTTTGTTAATATTGAATGCATTGTATAGATATGGACATTGTTTTCTTCATGAATATAGTTGTTACTAAGGATACAAAAGACAATTTCATAGTGATTAGAAGAAAAATAGTGCTTGTAACAACAAAAGAAGCCTGATTAGCATGTAGTGAATATAAAGTCTCATTATTTAGATAATAACCCAATTCACATTAGTACGAAATGCAAATTAGAATCAATGACTCATTTGGGTGATGGAACTAAACACATTTAGATTTTCAATTGTGCGTCGACACGTTTGTTTTAATTAATATAATGTGTAATTTAGACATAAATTTTAATCTCACTATGATTGGGTGAAAAAGAGTGTTTTGGTCCAAAAGACAAGTCTTCCAAACCAGAAAGGTTGTGAGGGTTTCTTCATATTAAAAATCAACCAATTCACATCGATAAGAAACCCTAATCAAGATTATGGACCCCATTTTTTGTTAATATTGAATGCATTGTATAGATATGGACATTGTTTTCTTCATGAATATAGTTGTTAATAAGGAGACAAAAGACAATTTCATAGTTATTAAAAGAAAAATAGTGCTTGTAACAACAAAAGAAGCCTGGTTAGCATGTAGTGAATATAAAGTCTCATTATTTTGGTAATAACCCAATTCACATTAGTACGAAATGCAAATTAGAATCAATGACTCATTTGGGTGATGGAACTAAACACATTTAGATTTTCCATTTTGCGTCGACATGTTTGTTTTAATTAATACAATGTGAAATTTAGACATAAATTTTAATCTCACGATGACTGTACAAAAAAGAGTGTTTTGGTCCAAAAGACAAATCTTCCAATCCCGAAATGTTGTGAGGGTTTCTTTATATTAAAAATCAACCAATTCACTTCGATAAGAAAGCCTAATCAATATTATGGACCCATTTTTTGTTAATATTGAATGCATTGTATAGATATGGACATTGTTTTCTTCATGAATATAGTTGTTAATAACGAGACAAAAGACAATTTCATAGTCATTGCAAGAAAAATAGTGCTTGTAACAGCAAAAGAAGCCTGATTAGCATGTAGTGAATATCAAGTCTCATTTTTTAGGCAATAACCCAATTCACATTAGTATGAAATGCAAATTAGGATGAATGACTCATTTGGGTGATGGAAGTAAACACATTTAGATTTTTTATTGTGCGTCGACATGTTTGTTTTAATTAATATAATGTGTAATTTAGACATAAATTTTAATCTCACGATGATTGGGTGAAAAAGAGTGTTTTGGTCCAAAAGACGAGCCTTCCAAACCAGAAAGGTTGTGACGGTTTCTTCATATTAAAAATCAACCAATTCACATCGATAAGAAACCCTAATCTA
Organism: Ceriops zippeliana; assembly: GCA_037897445.1. Taxonomy (NCBI): domain Eukaryota; kingdom Viridiplantae; phylum Streptophyta; class Magnoliopsida; order Malpighiales; family Rhizophoraceae; genus Ceriops; species Ceriops zippeliana. Next base: position 13,357 of record JBAPLH010000343.1, on the reverse strand, counting down.
GATTATGGACCCCATTTTTTGTTAATATTGAATGCAATGTATAGATATGGACATTGTTTTCTTCATGAATATAGTTGCTAATAAGGAGACAAAAGACAATTTCATAGTCATTGCAAGAAAAATAGTGCTTGTAACAACAAAAGAAGCCTGATTAGCATGTAGTGAATATAAAGTCTCATTTTTTAGGCAATAACCCAATTCACATTAGTATGAAATGCAAATTAGGATGATTGACACCTTTGGGTGATGGAACTAAACACATTTAGATTTTCAATTGTGCGTCAACATGTTTGTTTTAATTAATGTAATGTGTAATTTAGACATAAATTTTAATCTCACGATGATTGTGTGAAAAAGAGTGTTTTGGTCCAAAAGACAAGTCTTCCATACCAGAAATGTTGCGAGGGTTTCTTTATATAAAAAATCAAGCAATTCACATCGATAAGAAAACCTAATCAAGATTATGGACCCATTTTTTGTTAATATTGAATGCATTGTATAGATATGGACATTGTTTTCTTCATGAATATAGTTGTTACTAAGGATACAAAAGACAATTTCATAGTGATTAGAAGAAAAATAGTGCTTGTAACAACAAAAGAAGCCTGATTAGCATGTAGTGAATATAAAGTCTCATTATTTAGATAATAACCCAATTCACATTAGTACGAAATGCAAATTAGAATCAATGACTCATTTGGGTGATGGAAATAAACACATTTAGATTTTCAATTGTGCGTCGACATGTTTGTTTTAATTAATATAATGTGTAATTTAGACATAAATTTTAATCTCACTATGATTGGGTGAAAAAGAGTGTTTTGGTCCAAAAGACAAGTCTTCCAAACCAGAAAGGTTGTGAGGGTTTCTTCATATTAAAAATCAACCAATTCACATCGATAAGAAACCCTAATCAAGATTATGGACCCCATTTTTTGTTAATATTGAATGCATTGTATAGATATGGACATTGTTTTCTTCATGAATATAGTTGTTAATAAGGAGACAAAAGACAATTTCATAGTTATTAAAAGAAAAATAGTGCTTGTAACAACAAAAGAAGCCTGGTTAGCATGTAGTGAATATAAAGTCTCATTATTTTGGTAATAACCCAATTCACATTAGTACGAAATGCAAATTAGAATCAATGACTCATTTGGGTGATGGAACTAAACACATTTAGATTTTCCATTTTGCGTCGACATGTTTGTTTTAATTAATACAATGTGAAATTTAGACATAAATTTTAATCTCACGATGACTGTACAAAAAAGAGTGTTTTGGTCCGAAAGACAAATCTTCCAAACCCGAAATGTTGTGAGGGTTTCTTTATATTAAAAATCAACCAATTCACGTCGATAAGAAAGCCTAATCAATATTATGGACACTTTTTTTGTTAATATTGAATGCATTGTATAGATATGGACATTGTTTTCTTCATGAATATAGTTGTTAATAACGAGACAAAAGACAATTTCATAGTCATTGCAAGAAAAATAGTGCTTGTAACAGCAAAAGAAGCCTGATTAGCATGTAGTGAATATAAAGTGTCATTTTTTAGGCAATAACCCAATTCACATTAGTATGAAATGCAAATTAGGATGAATGACTCATTTGGGTGATGGAAGTAAATACATTTAGATTTTTTATTATGCGTCGACATGTTTGTTTTAATTAATATAATGTGTAATTTAGACATAAATTTTAATCTCACGATGATTGGGTGAAAAAGAGTGTTTTGGTCCAAAAGACGAGCCTTCCAAACCAGAAAGGTTGTGACGGTTTCTTTATATTAAAAATCAACCAATTCACATCGATAAGAAACCCTAATCTAGATTATGGACCCCATTTTTTGTTAATATTGAATGCAATGTATAGATATGGACATTGTTTTCTTCATGAATATAGTTGCTAATAAGGAGACAAAAGACAATTTCATAGTCATTGCAAGAAAAATAGTGCTTGTAACAACAAAAGAAGCCTGATTAGCATGTAGTGAATATAAAGTCTCATTATCTATGTAATAACCCAATTCACATTAGTACGAAATGCAAATTAGAATCAATGACTCATTTGGGTGATGGAACTAAACACATTTAGATTCTCAATTGTGCGTCGACAAGTTTGTCTTAATTAATATAATGTGAAATTTAGACATAAATTTTAATCTCACGATGATTGTGTGAAAAAGAGTGTTTTGGTCCAAAAGACAAGTCTTCCAAACCAGAAAAGTTGTGACGGTTTCTTTATATTAAAAATCAAGTAATTCACATCGATAAGAAACCCCAATCAATATTATGGACCCCATTTTTTGTTAATATTGAATGCATTGTATAGATATGGACATTGTTTTCTTCGTGAATATAGTTGTTACAAAGGAGACAAAAGACAATTTCATAGTGATTAGAAGAAAAATAGTGCTTGTAACAACAAAAGGAGCTTGATTAGCATGCAGTGAATATAAAGTCTCATTATTTAGATAATAACCCAATTCACATTAGTACGAAATGCAAATTAGAATCAATGACTCATTTGGGTGATGGAAGTAAACACATTTAGATTTTCTATTGTGCGTCGACATGTTTGTTGTAATTAATATAATGTGTAATTTAGACATAAATTTTAAACTCACGATGATTGGGTGAAAAAGAGTGTTTTGGTCCAAAAGACGAGCCTTCCAAACCAGAAAGGTTGTGACGGTTTCTTCATATTAAAAATCAACCAATTCACATCGATAAGAAACCCTAATCTAGATGATGGACCCCATTTTTTGTTAATATTGAATGCATTGTATAGATATGCACATTGTTTTCTTCATGAATATAGTTGCTAATAAGGAGACAAAAGACAATTTCATAGTCATTGCGAGAAAAATAGTGCTTGTAACAACAAAAGAAGCCTGATTAGCATGTAGTGAATATAAAGTCTGATTTTTTAGGCAATAACCCAATTCACATTAGTATGAAATGCAAATTAGGATGATTGACTCCTTTGGGTGATGGAACTAAACACATTTAGATTTTCAATTGTGCGTCAACATGTTTGTTTTAATTTATATAATGTGTAATTTAGACATAAATTTTAATCTCACGATGATTGTGTGAAAAAGAGTCTTTTGGTCCAAAAGACAAGTCTTCCAAACTAGAAATGTTGTGAGGGTTTCTTTATATTAAAAATCAACCAATTCACATCGATAAGAAACCCTAATCAAGATTATGGACCCATTTTTTGTTAATATTGAATGCATTGTATAGATATGGACATTGTTTTCTTCATGAATATTGTTGTTACTAAGGAGACAAAAGACAATTTCATAGTCATTGCAAGAAAAATAGTGCTTGTAACAACAAAAGAAGCCTGATTAGCATGTAGTGAATATAAAGTCTCATTTTTTAGGCAATAACCCAATTCACATTAGTATGAAATGCAAATTAGGATGAATGACTCATTTGGGTGATGGAAGTAAACACATTTAGATTTTTTATTGTGCGTCGACATGTTTGTTTTAATTAATATAATGTGTAATTTAGACATAAATTTTCATCTCACGATGATTGGGTGAAAAAGAGTGTTTTGGTCCAAAAGACGAGCCTTCCAAACCAGAAAGGTTGTGACGGTTTCTTCATATTAAAAATCAACCAATTCACATCGATAAGAAACCCTAATCAAGATTATGGACCCCATTTTTTGTTAATATTGAATGCATTGTATAGATATAGACATTGTTTTCTTCATGAATATAGTTGTTACTAAGGAGACAAAAGATAATTTCATAGTGATTAGAAGAAAAATAGCGCTTGTAACAACAAAAGGAGCCTGATTAGCAAGTAGTGAATATAAAGTCTCATTATTTATGTAATAACCCAATTCACATTAGTACGAAATGCAAATTAGAATCAATGACTCATTTGGGTGATGGAACTAAACACATTTAGATTTTCAATTGTGCGTCGACAAGTTTGTCTTAATTAATATAATGTGAAATTTAGACATAAATTTTAATCTCACGATGATTGTGTGAAAAAGAGTGTTTTGGTCCAAAAGACAAGTCTTCCAAACCAGAAATGTTGTGAGGGTTTCTTTATATTAAAAATCAACCAATTCACATCGATAAGAAAGCCTAATCAAGATTATGGACCCATTTTTTGTTAATATTGAATGCATTGTATAGATATGGACATTGTTTTCTTCATGAATATAGTTGTTAATAAGGAGACAAAAAACAATTTCATAGTCATTGCAAGAAAAATAGTGCTTGTAACAACAAAAGGAGCCTGATTAGCATGTAGTGAATATAAAGTCTCATTTTTAAAGCAATAACCCAATTCACATTAGTATGAAATGAAAATTAAGATGAATGACTCCTTTGGGTGATGGAAATAAACACATTTAGATTCTCAATTGTGCGTCGACATGTTTGTTTTAATTAATATAATGTGTAATTTAGACATAAATTTTAATCTCACGATTACTGTACGAAAAAGAGTGTTTTGGTCCAAAAGACAATTCTTCCAAACCAGAAATGTTGTGAGGGTTTCTTTATATAAAAAATCAACCAATTCACATCGATAAGGAAGCCTAATCAAGATTATGGACCCATTTTTTGTTAATATTGAATGCATTGTATAGATATGGACATTGTTTTCTTCATGAATATAGTTGTTAATAAGGAGACAAAAGACAATTTCATAGTCATTGCAAGAAAAATAGTGCTTGTAACAACAAAAGGAGCCTGATTAGCATGTAGTGAATATAAAGTCTCATTTTTTAGGCAATAACCCAATTCACATTAGTATGAAATGCAAATTAGAATGAATGACTCCTTTGGGTGATGGAAATAAACACATTTAGATTTTCAATTGTGCGTCGACATGTTTTTTTTAATTAATATAATGTGTAATTTAGACATAAATTTTAATCTCAAAATGATTGTGTGAAAAAGAGTGTTTTGGTCCAAAAGACAAGTCTTCCAAACCAGAAAGGTTGTGAGGGTTTCTTTATATTAAAAATCAACCAATTCACATCGATAAGAAACCCTAAATCAAGATTATGGACCCCATTTTTTGTTAATATTGAATGCATTTCTATAGATATGGACATTGTTTTCTTCATGAATATAGTTGTTAATAAGGAGACAAAAGACAATTTCATAGTGATTAGAAGAAAAATAGTGCTTGTAACAACAAAAGAGAGCCTGATTAGCATGTAGTGAATATAAAGTCTCATTATTTAGGGAAATAACCCAATTCACATTAGTACGAAATGCAAATTAGAATCAATGACTCATTTTGGGTGATGGAACTAAACACATTTAGATTTTCCATTGTGCGTCGACATGTTTGTTTTAATTAATATAATGTGTAATTTAGACATAAATTTTAATCTCACGATGATTGGGTGAAAAAGAGTGTTTTTTGGTCCAAAAGACAAGTCTTCCAAAAGCCAGAAAGGTTATTAGGGTTTCTTCATATTAAAAAATCAACCAATTCACATCGATAAGAAACCCTAATCAAGATTATGGACCCCATTTTTTGTTAATATTGAATGCATTGTATAGATATGGACATTGTTTTCTTCATGAATATAGTTGTTAATAAGGAGACAAAAGACAATTTCATAGTTATTAGAAGAAAAAATAGCGCTTGTAAACAACAAAAGAAGCCTGATTAGCATGTAGTGAATATAAAGTCTCATTATTTAGGTAATAACCCAATTCACATTAGTACGAAATGCAAATTAGAGAATCAATGATTCATTTGGGTGATGGAACTAAACACATTTAGATTTTCCATTTTGCGTCGACATGTTTGTTTTAATTAATATAATGTGAAATTTAGACATAAATTTTAATCTCACGATTACTGTACGAAAAAAGAGTGTTTTTGGTCCAAAAGACAATTCTTCCAAACCCAGAAATGTTGTGAGGGTTTCTTTATATAAAAAAATCAACCAATTCACATCGATAAGAAAGCCTAATCAAGATTATGGACCCATTTTTTGTTAATATTGAATGCATTGTATAGATATGGACATTGTTTTCATCATGAATATAGTTGTTAATAAGGAGACAAAAGACAATTTCATAGTCATTGCAAGAAAAAATAGTGCTTGTAACAACAAAAGAAGCCTGATTAGCATGTAGTGAATATAAAGTCTCTCATTTTTTTTAGGCAATAACCCAATTCACATTAGTATGAAATGCAAATTAGGATGATTGACTCCTTTGGGTGATGGAACTAAACACATTTAGATTTTCAATTGTGCGTCGACATGTTTGTTTTAATTAATATAATGTGTAATTTAGACATAAATTTTTTAATCTCACGATGATTGGGTGAAAAAGAGTGTTTTGGTCCAAAAGACAAGTCTTCCAAACCAGAAATGTTGTGAGGGGGTTTCTTTATATAAAAAATCAACCAATTCACATCGATAAGAAAAGCCTAATCAAGATTATGGACCCCATTTTTTGTTAATATTGAATGCATTGTATAGATATGGACATTGTTTTTCTTCATGAATATAGTTGTTACTAAGGAGACAAAAGACAATTTCATAGTTTATTAGAAGAAAAAATAGTGCTTGTAACAACAAAAGAAGCCTGATTAGCATGTAGTGAATATAAAGTCTCATTTTTTAGGTAAATAACCCAATTCACATTAGTACGAAATGCAAATTAGAATCAATGACTCATTTGGGTGATGGAACTAAACACATTTAGATTTTCAATTGTGCGTCAAACATGTTTGTTTTAATTAATATAATGTGTAAATTTAGACATAAATTTTAATCTCACGATGATTGGGTGAAAAAAAAGAGTGTTTTGGTCCAAAAGACAAGTCTTCCAAACCAGAAAGGTTGTGAGGGTTTTCTTTATATTAAAAATCAACCAATTCACATCGATAAGAAAACCCTAATCAAGATTATGGACCCCATTTTTTGTTTAATATTGAATGCATTGTATAGATATGGACATTGTTTTCTTCATGAATATAGTTGTTACTAAGGAGACAAAAGACAATTTCATAGTGATTAGAAGAAAAATAGTGCTTGTAACAACAAAAGGAGCCTGATTAGCATGTAGTGAATATAAAGTCTCATTTTTTTATGGTAATAACCCAATTCACATTAGTACGAAATGCAAATTAGAATCAATGACTCATTTGGGTGATGGAACTAAACACATTTAGATTTTCAATTGTGCGTCGACATGTTTGTTTTAATTAATATAATGTGTAAATTTAGACATAAATTTTAATCTCACGATGATGATTGGGTGAAAAAGAGTGTTTTGGTCCAAAAGACAAGTCTTCCAAACCAGAAAAAGTTGTGAGGGTTTCTTTATATTAAAAAATCAACCAATTCACATCGATAAGAAACCCTAATCAAGATTATGGGACCCCCCATTTTTGTTAATATTGAATGCATTGTATAGATATGGACATTGTTTTCTTCATGAATATAGTTGTTAATAAGGAGACAAAAGACAATTTCATAGTGATTAGAAGAAAAATAGTGCTTGTAACAACAAAAGGAGCTTGATTAGCATGTAGTGAATATAAAGTCTCATTATTTAGATAATAACCCAATTCACATTAGTACGAAATGCAAATTAGAATCAATGACTCATTTGGGTGATGGAACTAAACACATTTAGATTTTCAATTGTGCGTCGACATGTTTGTTTTAATTAATATAATGTGTAATTTAGACATAAATTTTAATCTCACGATGATTGGGTGAAAAAGAGTGTTTTGGTCCAAAAGACAAGTCTTCCAAACCAGAAAGGTTGTGAGGGTTTCTTTATATATTAAAAAATCAACCAATTCACATCGATAAGAAAGCCCTAATCAAGATTATGGACCCCATTTTTTGTTAATATTGAATGCATTGTATAGATATGGACATTGTTTTCATTCTTGAATATAGTTGTTAATAAGGAGACAAAAAAGACAATTTCATAGTCATTGCAAGAAAAATAGTGCTTGTAACAACAAAAGAAGCCTGATTAGCATGTAGTGAATATAAAGTCTCATTTTTTAGGCAATAACCCAATTCACATTAGTATGAAATGCAAATTAGGATGAATGACTCCTTTGGGTGATGGAACTAAACACATTTAGATTTTCAATTGTGCGTCGACATGTTTGTTTTTAATTAATATAATGTGTAATTTAGACATAAATTTTAATCTCACGATGATTGTGTGAAAAAAGAGTGTTTTGGTCCAAAAGACAAGTCTTCCAAACCAGAAATGTTTGTGAGGGTTTCTTTATATAAAAAATCAACCAATTCACATCGATAAGAAACCCTAATCAAGATTATGGACCCCATTTTTTGTTAATATTGAATGCATTGTATAGATATGGACATTGTTTTCTTCATGAATATAGTTGTTAATAAGGAGACAAAAAGACAATTTCATAGTGATTAGAAGAAAAATAGTGCTTGTAACAACAAAAGGAAGCCTGATTAGCATGTAGTGAATATAAAGTCTCATTATTTAGGCAATAACCCAATTCACATTAGTACGAAATGCAAAATTAGAATCAATGACTCATTTGGGTGATGGAACTAAACACATTTAGATTTTCAATTTTGCGTCGACATGTTTGTTTTAATTAATATAATGTGAAATTTAGACATAAATTTTAATCTCATACTATGACTGTACGAAAAAGAGTGTTTTGGTCCAAAAGACAAGTCTTCCAAAAACAGAAATGTTGTGAGGGTTTCTTTATATAAAAAATCAACCATTTCACATCGATAAGAAAGCCTAATCAAGATTATGGACCCCATTTTTTGTTAATATTGAAAATGCATTGTATAGATATGGACATTGTTTTCTTCCATGAATATAGTTGTTAATAAGGAGACAAAAAGACAATTTCATAGTTATTAGAAGAAAAAATAGTGCTTGTAACAACAAAAGAAGCCTGATTAGCATGTAGTGAATATAAAGTCTCATTATTTTAGGTAATAACCCAATTCACATTAGTACGAAATGCAAATTAGAATCAATGACTCATTTGGGTGATGGAACTAAACACATTTTAGATTTTCCATTTTGCGTCGACATGTTTGTTTTTAATTTAATATAATGTGTAAATTTAGACATAAATTTTAATCTCACGATGACTCTACGAAAAAGAGTGTTTTTGGTCCAAAAGACAAAGTCTTCCAAACCAGAAATGTTGTGAGAGGGTTTCTTCATATTAAAAATCAACCAATTCACATCGATAAGAAAGCCTAATCAAGATTATGGACCCCATTTTTTGTTAATATTGAATGCATTGTATAGATATGGACATTGTTTTCTTCATGAATATAGTTGTTAATAAGGAGACAAAAGACAATTTCATAGTTATTTAGAAGAAAAATAGTGCTTTGTAACAATAAAAAGAAGCCTGATTAGCATGTAGTGAAATATAAAGTCTCATTATTTAGGTAATAACCCAATTCACATTAGTACGAAATGCAAATTAGAATCAATGACTCATTTGGGTGATGGAACTAAACACATTTAGATTTTCCAATTGTGCGTCGACATGTTTGTTTTAATTAATATAATGTGTAATTTTTGACATAAATTTTAATCTCACGATGACTGGGTACGAAAAGAGTGTTTTGGTCCAAAAGACAAGTCTTCCAAACCAGAAATGTTGTGAGGGTTTCTTTATATATTAAAAATCAACCAATTCACATCGATAAGAAAGCCTAATCAAGATTATGGACCCCATTTTTTGTTAAATATTGAATGCATTGTATAGATATGGACATTGTTTTTCTTCATGAATAGTAGTTGTTAATAAGGAGACAAAAGACAATTTCATAGTCATTGCAAGAAAAATAGTGCTTGTAACAACAAAAAAAGAAGCCTGATTAGCATGTAGTGAATATAAAGTCTCATTTTTTAGGCAATAACCCAATTCACATTAGTATGAAATGCAAATTAGGATGATTGACTCCCTTTGGGTGATGGAACTAAAACACATTTAGATTTTCAATTGTGCGTCGAACATGTTTGTTTTAATTAATATAATGTGTAATTTTAGACATAAATTTTTAATCTCACGATGATTGGGTGAAAAAAGAGTGTTTTTTTGGTCCAAAAGACAAGTCTTCCAAACCAGAAAGGTTGTGAGGGTTTCTTTTATATTAAAAAATCAACCAATTCACATCGATAAGAAAAACCTAATCAAGATTATGGACCCCATTTTTTGTTAATATTGAATGCATTGTATAGATATGGACATTGTTTTCTTCATGAATATAGTTTGTTAAATAAGGAGACAAAAGACAATTTCATAGTGATTAGAAGAAAAAATAGTGCTTGTAACAACAAAAAGAAGCCTGATTAGCATGTAGTGAATATAAAGTCTCATTTATTTTAGGTAATAACCCAATTCACATTAGTACGAAATGCAAATTAGAATCAATGACTCATTTGGGTGATGGAACTAAACACATTTAGATTTTCAATTTTGCGTCGACATGTTTGTTTTAATTAATATAATGTGTAATTTAGACATAAAATTTTAATCTCACGATGATTGGGTGAAAAAAGAGTGTTTTGGTCCAAAAAGACAAGTCTTCCAAACCAGAAAGGTTTGTGAGGGTTTCTTCATATTAAAAATCAACCAATTCACATCGATAAGAAAACCTAATCAAGATTATGGACCCATTTTTTGTTAATATTGAATGCATTGTATAGATATGGACATTGTTTTTCTTCATGAATATAGTTGTTACTAAAGGAGACAAAAGACAATTTCATAGTGATTAGAAGAAAAAATAGTGCTTGTAACAACAAAAGAGCCTTGATTTTAGCATGTTAGTGGAATATAAATATAATCTCATTATTTAGATAATAACCCAATTCACATTAGTACGAAATGCAAATTAGAATCAATGACTCATTTGGGTGATGGAACTAAACACATTTAGATTTTCAATTGTGCGTCGACATGTTTGTTTTAATTAAATATAATGTGTAATTTTAGACATAAATTTTAAATTCACGATGATTGTGTGAAAAAGAGTGTTTTGGTCCAAAAGACAAGTCTTCCAAACCAGAAAGGTTGTGAGGGTTTCTTTATATTAAAAATCAACTAAAATTCACATCGATAAGAAACCCCTAATCAAGATTATGGACCCCATTTTTTGTTAATATTGAATGCATTGTATAGATATGGACATTGTTTTCTTCATGAAATATAGTTGTTAATAAGGAGACAAAAGACAATTTCATAGTTATTAGAAGAAAAATAGTGCTTGTAACAACACAAAAGAAGCCTGATTAGCATGTAGTGAATATAAAGTTCTCATTATTTAGGTAATAACCCAATTCACATTAGTACGAAATGCAAATTAGAATCAATGACTCATTTGGGTGATGGAACTAAACACATTTAGATTTTTCATTTTGCGTCACGACATGTTTGTTTTAATTAATATAAATGTGAAATTTTAGACATAAATTTTAATCTCACGTTGATTGTACGAAAAGGAGTGTGTTTTGGTCCAAAAGACAAGTTCTTCCAAACCAGAAATGTTGTGAGGGTTTCTTTATATTAAAAATCAACCAATTCACATCGATAAGAAAGCCCTAAAATCAAGATTATGGACCATACCATTTTTTTGTTAATATTGAATGCATTAGTATAAATTATGGGCACCCCATTATTTGATTAATATTTGGGGCGGACCACTTCAAAGTGCCTTTCGTATTGCATTTGCAAGAATTAATAGGTGCATTTAGTAACAACCAAAAGCAAGCATGATTACAATGTTACTTGGAATATGAAAGTATATTTTTTAGGTTAATAAGGAGCAAAAGACAATTTCATAGTCATTAAGAAAATAGTGTTTATAACAAAAAGAAGCCTGATTAGCATGTAGTGAAAGTATATATGTCTCCATTTATTTAGTTAATAAACTAATACACATTTGTATCGAATTCAAAATTAGTAATCAATGAACTCAACTTAAGAGTGATGGAAATTTTTAATTTTTTCATTGTAATTGTTCGACAATGTTTGTTTTTAAATAATTTAACTGTAAATCTCGAACATGGTATTCCTAATCTCATGATGAATGAGTGTGAAAAAGAGTGTTTATGGTCCAAAAGACAAGTCTTCCAAAAACATATAAATGTTCAGATGTGTGAGGGTTTCTTTAATATAAAAAATCAAAGGTCAATATCACAGTTTATCGATAAGTAATAAAATCCTATATCTCAATATAATAGGACTATCCTATGTTTATATGTTATAATATTGAATTGGCAATTGTTAATAGAATATTTGAGCTAATTGTTTTCTCTCCTAATATAGTGGTTTACTAAGGAGACAAAAGACTATTTCATAGTCATTGCACAATAGCCGAGGGAAAGAAAATAGTGCTTTGTAGTGCATACTATAAGGGACTCGATTCATCCATGAGTTAGGCTGAATATGATTACGTCTCTCCATTTTTTAAGATTAATAGACTCAATTCAACATTTATAGTACGAAATTGCACAATTAGACAAACCTCATACTGACTCATTAGGTGGTGTGATGTGAAACTTAACAACATTTAGATTTCAAGTGTGACTCGTACCGACATGTTTGTTTCTATTCCCACATATAATGTCGGCTATATTATAGAAATTATTTTTATCTTTCGACGATCACAATTGTGTGGAAAAAAGATGTGTATTTTTGGTCACAATAAGGCCAAAGGGCGTTCTTCCAAACACACAAAGGTTGGACTCTCATGAAGGGTTTTCTTGATAGTAAAAAATCAAGCTCGATTCAACGATCGATAAGAAAACCTAGATCAAGATTAGTAGGAACCACTATCTCAAACAAGAGCCCCGCGCCCAGAGCCATTTTATTTGTTACGGCCTTAATTGACTTGGATTGTATAGTTTTTATGGACATTGTTTTCATCTTGATATAGTTGTTAATAAGGAGACAAAAAGTCATTTTTAGTATTGCAAGATAAAAATAGTTGCTTGTAAAACTTAAAAGAAGCTGATTAGCATGTAGTGAATATAAAGTCTCATTATTTAGGCAATAACCCAATTCACATTAGTACGAAATGCAAATTAGAATGACTCATTTGGGTGAACTAAACACATTTAGATTTTCATTTTGTGTCGACATGTTTGTTTTAATTAATATAATGTGAATTTAGACATAAATTTTAATCTCACGATGATTGGTGAAAAAGAGTGTTTTGGTCCAAAAGACAAGTCTTCCAAACCAGAAAGGTTGTGAGGGTTTCTTTATATTAAAAATCAACCAATTTCATCGATAAGAAACCTAATCAATATGGACCCCATTTTTATAGTTAATATGAATGCATTGTATAG
>JBAPLH010000342.1:0-65582 GCA_037897445.1 Ceriops zippeliana | reverse complement strand
GGACCCCATTTTTTTGTTAATATTTGAAACAACAAAAGCAGCTTGATTAGCATGTAGTGAATAGAAAGTCTCATAATTTTAGGTAATAACCCAATTCACATTAGTACGAAATGCAAATTAGAATCAATGACTCATTTGGGTGATGGAACTAAACACATTTAGATTTTTCATTTTGCGTCGACATGTTTGTTTTAATTAATATAATGTGAAATTTAGACATAAATTTTAATCTCACGATGACTGTACGAAAAAAAGTGTTTTGGTCCAAAAGACAAGTCTTCCAAACCAGAAATGTTGTGAGGGTTTCTTTATATTAAAAATCAACCAATTCACATCGATAAGAAAGCCTAATCAAGATTATGGACCCATTTTTTGTTAATATTGAATGCATTGTATAGATATGGACATTGTTTTCTTCATGAATATAGTTGTTACTAAGGAGACAAAAGACAATTTCATAGTGATTAGAAGAAAAATAGTGCTTGTAACAACAAAAGGAGCTTGATTAGCATGTAGTGAATATAAAGTCTCATTATTTAGGTAATAACCCAATTCACATTAGTACGAAATGCAAATTAGAATCAATGACTCATTTGGGTGATGGAACTAAACACATTTAGATTTTCCATTTTGCGTCGACATGTTTGTTTTAATTAATATAATGTGAAATTTAGACATAAATTTTAATCTCACGATGACTCTACGAAAAAGAGTGTTTTGGTCCAAAAGACAAGTCTTCCAAACCAGAAATGTTGTGAGGGTTTCTTTATATAAAAAATCAACCAATTCACATCGATAACAAAGCCTAACCAAGATTATGGACACATTTTTTAATAATATTGAATGCATTGTATAGATATGGACATTGTTTTCTTCTTGAATATAGTTGTTAATAAGGAGACAAAAGACAATTTCATAGTCATTGCAAGAAAAATAGTGCTTGTAACAACAAAAGAAGCCTGATTAGCATGTAGTGAATATAAAGTCTCATTTTTTAGGCAATAACCCAATTCACATTAGTATGAAATGCAAATTAGGATGAATGACTCCTTTGGGTGATGGAACTAAACACATTTAGATTTTCAATTGTGCGTCGACATGTTTGTTTTAATTAATATAATGTGTAATTTAGACATAAATTTTAATCTCACGATGATTGTGTGAAAAAGAGTGTTTCGGTCCAAAAGACAAGTCTTCCAAACCCAAAAAGTTGTGAGGGTTTCTTTATGTTAAAAATCAACTAATTCACATCGATGAGGAACCCCAATCAATATTATGGACCCCATTTTTTTTTAATATTGAATGCATTGTATAGATATGGACATTGTTTTCTTCATGAATATATTTGTTACTAAGGAGACAAAAGACAATTTCATAGTTATTAGAAGAAAAATAATGCTTGTAACAACAAAAGGAGCTTGATTAGCATGTAGTGAATATAAAGTCTCATTATTTAGATAATAACCCAATTCACATTAGTACGAAATGCAAATTAGAATCAATGACTCATTTGGGTGATGGAACTAAATACATTTAGATTTTCAATTGTGCGTCGACATGTTTGTTTTAATTAATATAATGTGTGTAATTTAGACATAAATTTTAATCTCACGATGATTGGGTGAAAAAGAGTGTTTTGGTCCAAAAGACAAGTCTTCCAAACCAGAAAGGTTGTGAGAGGTTTCTTCATATTAAAAATCAAGATTCACATCGATAAGAAACCCTAATCAAGATTATGGACCCCATTTTTGTTAATATTGAATGCATTGTATAGATATGGACATTGTTTTCTTCATGAATATAGTTGTTACTAAGGAGACAAAAGACAATTTCATAGTTATTAGAAGAAAAATAGTGCTTGTAACAACAAAAAGAAGCTTGATTAGCATGTAGTGAATATAAAGTCTCATCATTATTTAGGTAATAACCCCAATTCACATGAGTACGAAATGCAATTTAGAATCAATGACTCATTTGGGTGATGGAACTAAAAAACATTTAGATTTTCCATTTTGCGTCGACATGTTTGTTTTTTGATTAATATAATGTGAAATTTATACAAAAATTTTAATCTCACGATGACTGTACGAAAAAGAATGTTTTGGTCCAAAAGACAAGTCTTCCAAACCAGAAATGTTGTGAGGGTTTCTTTATATAAAAAATCAACCAATTCACATCGATAAGAAAGCCTAATCAAGATTATGGACCCATTTTTTGTTAATATTGAATGCATTGTATAGATATGGACATTGTTTTCTTCATGAATATAGTTGTTAATAAGGAGACAAAAGACAATTTCATAGTCATTACAAGAAAAATAGTGCTTGTAACAACAAAAGGAGCCTGATTAGCATGTAGTGAATATAAAGTCTCATTTTTTAGGCAATAACCCAATTCACATTAGTATGAAATGCAAATTAGGATGAATGACTCCTTTGGGTGATGGAACTAAACACATTTAGATTTTCAATTGTGCGTCGACATGTTTGTTTTAATTAATATAATGTGTAATTTAGACATAAATTTTAATCTCACGATGATTGTGTGAAAAAGAGTGTTTTGGTCCAAAAGACAAGTCTTCCAAACCAGAAAAGTTGTGAGGGTTTCTTTATATTAAAAATCAAGTAATTCACATCGATAAGAAACCCCAATCAATATTATGGACCCCATTTTTTGTTAATATTGAATGCATTGTATAGATATGGACATTGTTTTCTTCATGAATATAGTTGTTACTAAGGAGACAAAAGACAATTTCATAGTGATTAGAAGAAAAATAGTGCTTGTAACAACAAAAAGAGCTTGATTAGCATGTAGTGAATATAAAGTCTCATTATTTAGGTAATAACCCAATTCACATTAGTACGAAATGCAAATTAGAATCAATGACTCATTTGGGTGATGGAACTAAACACATTTAGATTTTCAATTGTGCGTCGACATGTTTGTTTTAATTAATATAATGTGTAATTTAGACATAAATTTTAATCTCACGATGATTGGGTGAAAAAGAGTGTTTTGGTCCAAAAGACAAGTCTTCCAAACCAGAAAGGTTGTGAGGGTTTCTTCATATTAAAAATCAACCAATTCACATCGATAAGAAACCCTAATCAAGATTATGGACCCCATTTTTTGTTAATATTGAATGCATTGTATAGATATGGACATTGTTTTCTTCATGAATATAGTTGTTACTAAGGAGACAAAAGACAATTTCATAGTGATTAGAAGAAAAATAGTGCTTGTAACAACAAAAGGAGCTTGATTAGCATGTAGTGAATATAAAGTCTCATTATTTAGATAATAACCCAATTCACATTAGTACGAAATGCAAATTAGAATCAATGACTCATTTGGGTGATGGAACAAAACACATTTAGATTTTTAATTGTGCGTCGAAATGTTTGTTTTAATTAATATAATGTGTAATTTAGACATAAATTTTAATCTCACGACGATTGTGTGAAAAAGAGTGTTTTGGTCCAAAAGACAAGTCTTCCAAACCAGAAAAGTTGTGAGGGTTTCTTTATATTAAAAATCAAGTAATTCACATCGATAAGAAACCCCAATCAATATTATGGACCCCATTTTTTGTTAATATTGAATGCATTGTATAGATATGGACATTGTTTTCTTCATGAATATAGTTGTTACTAAGGAGACAAAAGACAATTTCATAGTGATTAGAAGAAAAATAGTGCTTGTAACAACAAAAGGAGCTTGATTAGCATGTAGTGAATATAAAGTCTCATTATTTAGATAATAACCCAATTCACATTAGTACGAAATGCAAATTAGAATCAATGACTCATTTGGGTGATGGAACTAAAACATTTAGATTTTCAATTGTGCGTCGACATGTTTGTTTTTTTAATTAATATAATGTGTAATTTAGACATAAATTTTAAATCTCACGATGATTGGTGAAAAAAGAGTGTTTTGGTCCAAAAGACAAGTCTTCCAAACCAGAAAGGTTGTGAGGGTTTCTTCATATTAAAAATCAACCAATTCACATCGATAAGAAACCCTAATCAAGATTATGGACCCCATTTTTTGTTAATATTGAATGCATTGTATAGATATGGACATTGTTTTCTTCATGAATATAGTTGTTAATAAGGAGACAAAAAGACAATTTCATAGTTATTAGAAGAAAAAAATAGTGCTTGTAACAAAAAAAAGAAGCCTGATTAGCATGTAGTGAATATAAAGTCTCATTATTTAGGTAATAACCCAATTCACATTAGTACGAAATGCAAATTAGAATCAATGACTCATTTGGGTGATGGAACTAAACACATTTAGATTTTCCATTTTGCGTCGACATGTTTGTTTTAATTAATATAATGTGTAATTTAGACATAAATTTTAATCTCACGATGACTGTACGAAAAAAGAGTGTTTTTGTCCAAAAGACAAGTCTTCCAAACCAGAAATGTTGCGAGGGTTTCTTTATATAAAAAATCAACCAATTCACATCGATAAGAAAACCTAATCAAGATTATGGACCCATTTTTTGTTAATATTGAATGCATTGTATAGATATGGACATTGTTTTCTTCATGAATATAGTTGTTAATAAGGAGACAAAAGACAATTTCATAGTCATTGCAAGAAAAATAGTGCTTGTAACAACAAAAGAAGCCTGATTAGCATGTAGTGAATATAAAGTCTCATTTTTTAGGCAATAACCCAATTCACATTAGTATGAAATGCAAATTAGGATGAATGACTCCTTTGGGTGATGGAACTAAACACATTTAGATTTTCAATTGTGCGTCGACATGTTTGTTTTAATTAATATAATGTGTAATTTAGACATAAATTTTAATCTCACGATGATTGTGTGAAAAAGAGTGTTTTGGTCCAAAAGACAAGTCTTCCAAACCAGAAAGGTTGTGAGGGTTTCTTTATATTAAAAATCAAGTAATTCACATCGATAAGAAACCCCAATCAAGATTATGGACCCCATTTTTTGTTAATATTGAATGCATTGTATAGATATGGACATTGTTTTCTTCATGAATATAGTTGTTACTAAGGAGACAAAAGACAATTTCATAGTGATTGCAAAGAAAAATAGTGCTTGTAACAACAAAAGGAGCTTGATTAGCATGTAGTGAATATAAAGTCTCATTATTTAGATAATAACCCCAATTCACATTAGTACGAAATGCAAATTAGAATCAATGACTCATTTGGGTGATGGAACTAAACACATTTAGATTTTCAATTGTGTGCGTCGACATGTTTGTTTTAATTAATATAATGTGTAATTTAGACATAAATTTTTAATCTCACGATGATTGTGTGAAAAAGAGTGTTTTTGGTCCAAAAGACAAGTCTTCCAAACCAGAAAAGTTGTGAGGGTTTTTCTTTATATTAAAAAATCAACCAATTCACATCGATAAGAAACCCCAATCAATATTATGGACCCCATTTTTTGTTAATATTGAATGCATTGTATAGATATGGACATTGTTTTCTTCATGAATATAGTTGTTTACTAAGGAGACAAAAGGACAATTTCATAGTGATTAGAAGAGAAAAATAGTGCTTGTAACAACAAAAGGAGCTTGATTAGCATGTAGTGAATATAAAGTCTCATTATTTAGATAATAACCCAATTCACATTAGTACGAAATGCAAATTAGAATCAATGACTCATTTGGGTGATGGAACTAAACACACATTTAGATTTTCAATTGTGCGTCGACATGTTTGTTTTAATTAATATAATGTGTAATTTAGACATAAATTTTAATCTCACGATGATTGGGTGAAAAAGAGTGTTTTTTGGTCCAAAAGACAAGTCTTCCAAACCAGAAAGGTTGTGAGGGTTTCTTTATATAAAAATCAACCAATTCACATCGATAAGAAAAACCCTAATCAAGATTATGGACCCCATTTTTTTGTTATTAATATTGAATGCATTGTATAGATATGGACATTGTTTTCTTCATGAATATAGTTGTTAATAAGGAGACAAAAGACAATTTCATAGTTATTAGAAGAAAAATAGTGCTTGTAACAACAAAAGAAGCCTGATTAGCATGTAGTGAATATAAAGTCTCATTATTTAGGTAATAACCCAATTCACATTAGTACGAAATGCAAATTAGAATCAATGACTCATTTGGGTGATGGAACTAAAAACATTTAGATTTTCCATTTTGCGTCGACATGTTTGTTTTAATTAATATAATGTGTGAATTTTAGACATAAATTTTTAATCTCACGATGACTGTACGAAAAAAGAGTGTTTTTGGTCCAAAAGACAAGTCTTCCAAACCAGAAATGTTGTGAGGGTTTCTTTATATAAAAAATCAACCAATTCACATCGATAAGAAAACCCTAATCAAGATTATGGACCCATTTTTTGTTAATATTGAATGCATTGTATAGATATGGACATTGTTTTCTTCATGAATATAGTTGTTAATAAGGAGACAAAAGACAATTTCATAGTCATTGCAAGAAAAATAGTGCTTGTAACAACAAAAGAAGCCTGATTAGCATGTAGTTGAATATAAAGTCTCATCATTTTTAGGCAATAACCCAATTCACATTAGTATGAAATGCAAATTAGGATGAATGACTCCTTTGGGTGATGGAACTAAAACATTTAGATTTTCAATTGTGCGTCGACATGTTTGTTTTAATTTATATAATAATGTGTAATTTAGACATAAATTTTAATCTCACGATGATTGTGTGAAAAAAAGAGTGTTTTGGTCCAAAAGACAAGTCTTCCAAACCAGAAAAGTTGTGAGAGGGTTTCTTTATATTAAAAAAATCAAGTAATTCACATCGATAAGAAACCCCAATCAATATTATGGACCCCATTTTTTGTTAATATTGAATGCATTGTATAGATATGGACATTGTTTTCTTCATGAATATAGTTGTTACTAAGGAGACAAAAGACAATTTCATAGTGATTAGAAGAAAAATAGTGCTTGTAACAACAAAAGGAGCTTGATTAGCATGTAGTGAATATAAAGTCTCATTATTTAGATAATAACCCAATTCACATTAGTACGAAATGCAAATTAGAATCAATGACTCATTTGGGTGATGGAACTAAAACACATTTAGATTTTTCAATTGTGCGTCGACATGTTTGTTTTAATTAATATAATGTGTAATTTAGACATAAATTTTAATCTCACGATGATTGGGTGAAAAAGAGTGTTTTGGTCCAAAAGACAAGTCTTCCAAACCAGAAAGGTTGTGAGGGTTTCTTCATATTAAAAATCAACCAATTCACATCGATAAGAAACCCTAATCAAGATTATGGACCCCATTTTTTTGTTAATATTGAATGCATTGTATAGATATGGACATTGTTTTCTTCATGAATATAGTTGTTAATAAGGAGACAAAAAGACAATTTCATAGTTTTTAGAAGAAAAAAAGTAGTGCTTGTAACAACAAAAGAAGCCTGATTAGCATGTAGTGAATATAAAGTCTCATTATTTAGGTAATAACCCAATTCACATTAGTACGAAATGCAAAAATTAGAATCAATGACTCATTTGGGTGATGGAACTAAACACATTTAGATTTTCCATTTTGCGTCGACATGTTTGTTTTTAATTAATATAATGTGAAATTTTAGACATAAATTTTTTAATCTCACGATGACTGTACGAAAAAGAGTGTTTTTTGGTCCAAAAGACAAGTCTTCCAAACCAGAAATGTTGTGAGGGTTTTTCTTTATATAAAAAATCAACCAATTCACATCGATAAGAAAGCCTAATCAAGATTATGGACCCATTTTTTTGTTAATAATATTGAATGCATTGTATAGATATGGACATTGTTTTCTTCATGAATATAGTTGTTAATAAGGAGACAAAAGACAATTTCATAGTCATTGCAAGAAAAATAGTGCTTGTAACAACAAAAGAAGCCTGATTAGCATGTAGTGAATATAAAGTCTCATTTTTTAGGCAATAACCCAATTCACATTAGTATGAAATGCAAATTAGGATGAATGACTCCTTTGGGTGATGGAACTAAACACATTTTAGATTTTCAATTGTGCGTCGACATGTTTGTTTTTTAATTAATATAATGTGTAATTTAGACATAAATTTTAATCTCATGATGATTGTGTGAAAAAGAGTTTTTTGGTCCAAAAGACAAGTCTTCCAAACCAGAAAAGTTGTGAGGGTTTCTTTATATTAAAAATCAAGTAATTCACATCGATAAGAAACCCCAATCAATATTATGGACCCCATTTTTTGTTAATATTGAATGCATTGTATAGATATGGACATTGTTTTCTTCATGAATATAGTTGTTACTAAGGAGACAAAAGACAATTTCATAGTGATTAGAAGAAAAATAGTGCTTGTAACAACAAAAGGAGCTTGATTAGCATGTAGTGAATATAAAGTCTCATTATTTAGATAATAACCCAATTCACATTAGTACGAAATGCAAATTAGAATCAATGACTCATTTGGGTGATGGAACTAAACACATTTAGATTTTCAATTGTGCGTCGACATGTTTGTTTTAATTAATATAATGTGTAATTTAGACATAAATTTTAATCTCACGATGATTGGGTGAAAAAGAGTGTTTTTGGTCCAAAAGACAAGTCTTCCAAACCAGAAAAAGGTTGTGAGGGTTTCTTCATATTAAAAAATCAACCAATTCACATCGATAAGAAACCCTAATCAAGATTATGGACCCCATTTTTTGTTTAATATTGAATGCATTGTATAGATATGGACATTGTTTTCTTCATGAATATAGTTGTTAATAAGGAGACAAAAGACAATTTCATAGTCATTAGAAGAAAAATAGTGCTTGTAACAACAAAAAAGAAGCCTGATTAGCATGTAGTGAATATAAAGTCTCATTATTTAGGTAATAACCCAATTCACATTAGTACGAAATGCAAATTAGAATCAATGACTCATTTGGGTGATGGAACTAAACACATTTAGATTTTCCATTTTGCGTCGACATGTTTGTTTTAATTAATATAATGTGAAATTTAGACATAAAAATTTAATCTCACGATGACTGTACGAAAAAAAGAGTGTTTTGGTCCAAAAAGACAAGTCTTCCAAACCAGAAATGTTGTGAGGGTTTCTTTATATAAAAAATCAACCAATTCACATCGATAACAAAACCTAATCAAGATTATGGACCCATTTTTTGTTAATATTGAATGCATTGTATAGATATGGACATTGTTTTCTTCTTGAATATAGTTGTTAATAAGGAGACAAAAGACAATTTCATAGTCATTGCAAGAAAAATAGTGCTTGTAACAACAAAAGAAGCCTGATTTAGCATGTAGTGAATATAAAGTCTCATTTTTTAGGCAATAACCCAATTCAAATTAGTATGAAATGCAAATTAGGATGAATGACTCCTTTGGGTGATGGGGTGATGGAACTAAACACATTTAGATTTTCAATTGTGCGTCGACATGTTTTTTTTTAATTAATATAATGTGTAATTTAGACATAAATTTTAATCTCACGATGATGTGTGTGTGTGAAAAAAGAGTGTTTTGGTCCAAAAAGACAAGTCTTCCAAACCCAAAAAGTTGTGAGGGTTTTCTTTATATTAAAAATCAACTAATTCACATCGATAAGAAACCCCAATCAATATTATGGACCCCATTTTTTGTTAAATATTGAATGCATTGTATAGATATGGACATTGTTTTTCTTCATGAATATAGTTGTTACTAAGGAGACAAAAGACAATTTCATAGTTATTAGAAGAAAAAATAGTGCTTGTAACAACAAAAGGAGCTTGATTAGCATGTAGTGAATATAAAGTCTCATTATTTAGATAATAACCCAATTCACATTAGTACGAAATGCAAATTAGAATCAATGACTCATTTGGGTGATGGAACTAAACACATTTAGATTTTCAATTGTGCGTCGACATGTTTGTTTTTTAATTAATATAATGTGTAATTTAGACATAAATTTTAATCTCACGATGATTGGGTGAAAAAGAGTGTTTTGGTCCAAAAGACAAGTCTTCTTCCAAACCAGAAAAGGTTGTGTGGGTTTCTTTATATTAAAAATCAACCAATTCACATCGATAAGAAAGCCTAATCAAGATTATGGACCCCATTTTTTGTTAATATTGAATGCATTGTATAGATATGGACATTGTTTTCTTCTTCATGAATATAGTTGTTAATAAGGAGACAAAAGACAATTTCATAGTCATTGCAAGAAAAAATAGTGCTTGTAACAACAAAAGGAGCCTGATTAGCATGTAGTGAATATAAAGTCTCATTATTTAGGTAATAACCCAATTCACATTAGTACGAAATGCAAATTAGAATCAATGACTCATTTGGGTGATGGAACTAAACACATTTAGATTTTCCATTTTGCGTCGACATGTTTGTTTTAATTAATATAATGTGTAAATTTAGACATAAATTTTAATCTCACGATGACTGTACGAAAAAGAGTGTTTTGGTCCAAAAGACAAGTCTTCCAAACCAGAAATGTTGTGAGGGTTTCTTTATATAAAAAAAATCAACCAATTCACATCGATAAGAAAACCTAATCAAGATTATGGACCCATTTTTTGTTAATATTGAATGCATTGTATAGATATGGACATTGTTTTCTTCTTGAATATAGTTGTTAATAAGGAGACAAAAGACAATTTCATAGTCATTGCAGGAAAAATAGTGCTTTGTAACAACAACAAAAGAAGCCTGATTAGCATGTAGTGAATATAAAGTCTCATTTTTTAGGCAATAACCCAATTCACATTAGTATGAAATGCAAATTAGGATGAATGACTCCTTTGGGTGATGGAACTAAACACATTTAGATTTTCAATTGTGCGTCGACATGTTTGTTTTAATTAATATAATGTGTTATTTAGACATAAATTTTAATCTCATGATGATTGTGTGAAAAATAGTGGTTTCGTCCAAAAGACAAGTCTTCCAAACCCGAAAAGTTGTGAGGGTTTCTTTATATTAAAAATAAAGTAATTCACATCGATAAAGAACCCCAATCAATATTATGGACCCCATTTTTTGTTAATATTGAATGCATTGTATAGATATGGACATTGTTTTCTTCATGAATATATTTGTTACTAAGGAGACAAAAGACAATTTCATAGTTATTAGAAGAAAAATAATGCTTGTAACAACAAAAGGAGCTTGATTAGCATGTAGTGAATATAAAGTCTCATTATTAAGATAATAACCCAATTCACATTAGTACGAAATGCAAATTAGAATCAATGACTCATTTTGGTGATGGAACTAAATATATTTAGATTTTCAATTGTGCGTCGACATGTTTATTTTAATTAATATACTGTGTAATTTAGTCATAAATTTTAATCTCACGATGATTGGGTGAAAAAGAGTGTTTTGGTCCAAAAGACAAGTCTTCCAAACCAGAAAGGTTGTGAGGGTTTCTTCATATTAAAAATCAACCAATTCACATCGATAAGAAACCCTAATCAAGATTATGGACCCCATTTTTTGTTAATATTGAATGCATTGTATAGATATGGACATTGTTTTCTCTTCATGAATATAGTTGTTACTAAGGAGACAAAAGACAATTTCATAGTTATTAGAAGAAAAAATAGTGCTTGTAACAACAAAAGAAGCATGATTAGCATGTAGTGAATATAAAGTCTCATTATTTAGGTAATAACCCAATTCACATGAGTACGAAATGCAAATTAGAATCAATGACTCATTTGGGTGATGGAACTAAAAACATTTTAGATTTTCCATTTTGCGTCGACATGTTTGTTTTTTGATTAATATAATGTGAAATTTTAGACATAAATTTTAATCTCACGATGACTGTACGAAAAAGAATGTTTTGGTCCAAAAGACAAGTCTTCCAAACCAGAAATGTTGTGAGGGGTTTCTTTATATAAAAAAAAAAACCAATTCACATCGATAAGAAAAAGCCTAATCAAGATTATGGACCCATTTTTTTTTAATATTGAATGCATTGTATAGATATGGACATTGTTTTCTTCATGAATAATAGTTGTTAATAAGGAGACAAAAGACAATTTCATAGTCATTACAAGAAAAATAGTGCTTGTAACAACAAAAGGAGCCTGATTAGCATGTAGTGAATATAAAGTCTCATTTTTTAGGCAATAACCCAATTCACATTAGTATGAAATGCAAATTAGGACGAATGTCTCCTTTGGGTGATGGAACTAAACACATTTAGATTTTCAATTGTGCGTCGACATGTTTGTTTTAATTAATATAATGTGTTATTTAGACATAAATTTTAATCTCATGATGATTGTGTGAAAAATAGTGGTTTGGTCCAAAAGACAAGTCTTCCAAACCCGAAAAGTTGTGAGGGTTTCTTTATATTAAAAATAAAGTAATTCACATCGATAAAGAACCCCAATCAATATTATGGACCCCATTTTTTGTTAATATTGAATGCATTGTATAGATATGGACATTGTTTTCTTCATGAATATAGTTGTTATTAAGGAGACAAAAGACAATTTCATAGTGATTTGAAGAAAAATAGTGCTTGTAACAACAAAAGGAGCTTGATTAGCATGTAGTGAATATAAAGTCTCATTATTTAGATAATAACCCAATTCACATTAGTACGAAATGCAAATTAGAATCAATGACTCATTTGGGTGATGGAACTAAATACATTTAGATTTTCAATTGTGCGTCGACATGTTTATTTTAATTAATATAATGTGTAATTTAGACATAAATTTTAATCTCCCGATGATTGGGTGAAAAAGAGTGTTTTGGTCCAAAAGACAAGTCTTCCAAACCAGAAAGGTTGTGAGGGTTTCTTCATGTTAAAAATCAACCAATTCACATCGATAAGAAACCCTAATCAAGATTATGGACCCCATTTTTTGTTAATATTGAATGCATTGTATAGATATGGACATTGTTTTCTTCATGAATATATTTGTTAATAAGGAGACAAAAGACAATTTCATAGTTATTAGAAGAAAAATAGTGCTTGTAACAACAAAAGGAGCTTGATTAGCATGTAGTGAATATAAAGTCTCATTATTTAGGTAATAACCCAATTCACATTAGTACGAAATGCAAATTAGAATCAATGACTCATTTGGGTGATGGAACTAAACACATTTAGATTTTCCATTTTGCGTCGACATGTTTGTTTTGATTAATATAATGTGGAATTTTGACATAAATTTTAATCTCACGATGACTGTACAAAAAAGAATGTTTTGGTCCAAAAGACAAGTCTTCCAAACCAGAAATGTTGTGAGGGTTTCTTTATATAAAAAAATCAACCAATTCACATCGATAAGAAAGCCTAATCAAGATTATGGACCCATTTTTTATTAATATTGAATGCATTGTATAGATATGGACATTGTTTTCTTCTTCAATATAGTTGTTAATAAGGAGACAAAAGACAATTTCATAGTCATTGCAAGAAAAATAGTGCTTGTAACAACAAAAGAAGCATGATTAGCATGTAGTGAATATAAAGTCTCATTTTTTTAGGCAATAACCCAATTCACATTAGTATGAAATGCAAATTAGGATGAATGACTCCTTTGGGTGATGGAACTAAACACATTTAGATTTTCAATTGTGCGTCGACATGTTTGTTTTAATTAATATAATGTGTAATTTAGACATAAATTTTAATCTCACGATGATTGGGTGAAAAAGAGTGTTTTGGTCCAAAAGACAAGTCTTCCAAACCAGAAAGGTTGTGAGGGTTTCTTCATATTAAAAATCAACCAATTCACATCGATAAGAAACCCTAATCAAGATTATGGACCCCATTTTTTGTTAATATTGAATGCATTGTATAGATATGGACATTGTTTTCTTCATGAATATAGTTGTTAATAAGGAGACAAAAAACAATTTCATAGTTTTTAGAAGAAAAATAGTGCTTCTAACAACAAAAGAAGCCTGATTAGCATGTAGTGAATATAAAGTCTCATTATTTAGGTAATAACCCAATTCACATTAGTACGAAATGCAAATTAGAATCAATGACTCATTTGGGTGATGGAACTAAACACATTTAGATTTTCCATTTTGCGTCGACATGTTTGTTTTAATTAATATAATGTGAAATTTAGACATAAATTTTAATCTCACGATGACTCTACGAAAAAGAGTGTTTTGGTCCAAAAGACAAGTCTTCCAAACCAAAAATGTTGTGAGGGTTTCTTTATATAAAAAATCAACCAATTCACATCGATAAGAAAGCCTAATCAAGATTATGGACCCATTTTTTGATAATATTGAATGCATTGTATAGATATGGACATTGTTTTCATCTTGAATATAGTTGTTAATAAGGAGACAAAAGACAATTTCATAGTCATTGCAAGAAAAATAGTGCTTGTAACAACAAAAGAAGCCTGATTAGCATGTAGTGAATATAAAGTCTCATTTTTTAGGCAATAAACCAATTCACATTAGTGTGAAATGCAAATTAAGATGAATGACTCCTTTGGGTGATGGAACTAAACACATTTAGATTTTCGATTTTGCGTCGACATGTTTGTTTTGATTAATATAATGTGGAATTTAGACATAAATTTTAATCTCACGATGACTGTACGAAAAAGAATGTTTTGGTCCAAAAGACAAGTCTTCCAAACCAGAAACGTTGTGAGGGTTTCTTTATATAAAAAAGCAACCAATTCACATCGATAAGAAAGCCTAATCAAGATTATGGCCCCATTTTTTATTAATATTGAATGCATTGTATAGATATGGACATTGTTTTCTTCATGAATATAGTTGTTAATAAGGAGACAAAAGACAATTTCATAGCTATTAGAAGAAAAATAGTGCTTCTAACAACAAATGAAGCCTGATTAGCATGTAGTGAATATAAAGTCTCATAATTTAGGAAATAACCCAATTCACATTAGTACGAAATGCAAATTAGGATCAATGACTCATTTTGGTGATGGAACTAAACACATTTAGATTTTCCATTTTGCGTCGACATGTTTGTTTTAATTAATATAATGTGAAATTTAAACAAAAATTTTAATCTCACGATGACTCTACGAAAAAGATTGTTTTGGTCAAAAAGACAAGTCTTCCAAACTAGAAAAGTTGTGAGGGTTTCTTTATGTAAAAAATCAACCAATTCACATCGATAAGAAAGTCTAATCAAGATTATGGACCCATTTTTTATTAATATTGAATGCATTATATAGATATGGACATTGTTTTCTTCTTGAACATAGTTGTTAATAAGGAGACAAAAGACAATTTCATAGTCATTGCAAGAAAAATAGTGCTTGTAACAACAAAAGAAGCCTGATTAGCATGTAGTGAATATAAAGTCTCATTTTTTAGGCAATAACCCAATTCACATTAGTATGAAATGCAAATTAGGATTAATCACTCCTTTGGGTGATGGAACTAAACACATTTAGATTTTCAATTTGTGCGTCGACATGTTTTTTTTAAATTAATATAATGTGTAATTTAGACATAAATTTTAATCTCACGATGATTGTGTGAAAAAGAGTGTTTTTGTCCAAAAGACAAGTCTTCCAAACCAGAAATGTTGTGAGGGTTTCTTTATATAAAAAATCAACCAATTCACATCGATAAGAAAGCCTAATCAAGATTATGGACCCCATTTTTTATTGTTAATATTGAATGCATTGTATAGATATGGACATTGTTTTCTTCATGAATATAGTTGTTAATAAGGAGACAAAAGACAATTTTCATAGTCATTACAAGAAAAAAATAGTGCTTGTAACAACAAAAGAAGCCTGATTAGCATGTAGTGAATATAAAGTCTCATTTTTTAGGCAATAACCCAATTCACATTAGTATGAAATGCAAATTAGGATGAATGACTCCTTTGGGTGATGGAACTAAACACATTTAGATTTTCAATTGTGCGTCGACATGTTTGTTTTTTTTAATATAATGTGTTATTTAGACATAAATTTTAATCTCACGATGATTGTGTGAAAAAAAGAGTGTTTTGGTCCAAAAAGACAAGTCTTCCAAACCCGAAAAGTTGTGAGGGTTTCTTTTTATATTAAAAATCAAGTAATAATTCACATCGATAAAGAAAACCCCAATCAATATTATGGACCCCATTTTTTGTTAATATTGAATGCATTGTATAGATATGGACATTGTTTTCTTCATGAATATAGTTGTTACTAAGGAGACAAAAGACAATTTCATAGTGATTAGAAGAAAAAAAAGTGCTTTGTAACAACAAAAGGAGCTTGATTAGCATGTAGTGAATATAAATTCTCATTATTTAGGTAATAACCCAATTCACATTAGTACGAAATGCAAATTAGAATCAATGACTCATTTGGGTGATGGAACTAAACACATTTAGATTTTCAATTGTGCGTCGACATGTTTTTTTTTAATTAATATAATGTGTAATTTAGACATAAATTTTAATCTCACGATGATTGGGTGAAAAAGAGTGTTTTTTGTCCAAAAGACAAGTCTTCCAAACCAGAAAGTTTGTGAGGGTTTCTTTCATATTAAAAATCAACCAATTCACATCGATAAGAAGCCCTAATCAAGATTATGGACCCCATTTTTTTGTAATATTGAATGCATTGTATAGATATGGACATTGTTTTCTTCATGAATATAGTTGTTAATAAGGAGACAAAAGACAATTTCATAGTTATTAGAAGAAAAAATAGTGCTTGTAACAACAAAAGGAAGCTTGATTAGCATGTAGTGAATATAAAGTCTCATTATTTAGGTAATAACCCCAATTTCACATTAGTACGAAATGCAAATTAGAATCAATGACTCATTTTGGGTGATGGAACTAAACACATTTAGATTTTCCATTTTGCGTCGACATGTTTGTTTTGATTAATATAATGTGGAATTTAGACATAAATTTTAATCTCACGATGACTGTACGAAAAAGAATGTTTTGGTCCAAAAGACAAGTCTTCCAAACCAGAAATGTTGTGAGGGTTTTCTTTATATAAAAAAAAAATCAACCAATTCACATCGATAAGAAAGCCTAATCAAGATTATGGACCCATTTTTTTTATAATATTGAATGCATTGTATAGATATGGACATTGTTTTCTTCATGAATATAGTTGTTAATAAGGAGACAAAAGACAATTTCATAGTCATTGCAAGAAAAATAGTGCTTGTAACAACAAAAGAAGCCTGATTAGCATGTAGTGAATATAAAGTCTCATTTTTTAGGGCAATAACCCAATTCACATTAGTATGAAATGCAAATTAGGATGAATGACTCCTTTGGGTGATGGAACTAAACACATTTAGATTTTCAATTGTGCGTCGACATGTTTGTTTTTATTAATAATATAATGTGTAATTTAGACATAAATTTTTTATCTCACGATGATTGTGTGAAAAAAAGAGTGTTTTGGTCCAAAAGACAAGTCTTCCAAACCAGAAAAGTTGTGAGGGTTTCTTTATATAAAAAATCAAGTAATTCACATCGATAAGAAAACCCAATCAAGATTATGGACCCCATTTTTTGTTAATATTGAATGCATTGTATAGATATGGACATTGTTTTCTTCATGAATATAGTTGTTACTAAGGAGACAAAAGACAATTTCATAGTGATTAGAAGAAAAAAAGTGCTTGTAAACAACAAAAGGAGCTTGATTAGCATGTAGTGAATATAAAGTCTCATTATTTAGGTAATAACCCAATTCACATTAGTACGAAATGCAAATTAGAATCAATGACTCATTTGGGTGATGGAACTAAACACATTTAGATTTTCCATTTTGCGTCGACATGTTTGTTTTAATTAATATAATGTGAAATTTAGACATAAATTTTAATCTCACGATGACTGTACGAAAAAGAGTGTTTTGGTCCAAAAGACAAGTCTTCCAAACCAGAAATGTTGTGAGGGTTTCTTTATATAAAAAATCAACCAATTCACATCGATAAGAAAGCCTAATCAAGATTATGGACCCATTTTTTGTTAATATTGAATGCATTGTATAGATATGGACATTGTTTTCATCTTGAATATAGTTGTTAATAAGGAGACAAAAGACAATTTCATAGTCATTGCAAGAAAAATAGTGCTTGTAACAACAAAAGAAGCATGATTAGCATGTAATGAATATAAAGTCTCATTATTTAGGTAATAACCCAATTCACATTAGTGTGAAATGCAAATTAGAATCAATGACTCATTTGGGTGATGGAACTAAACACATTTAGATTTTCCATTTTGCGTCGACATGTTTGTTTTAATTAATATAATGTGTAATTTAGACATAAATTTTTAATCTCACGATGACTGTACGAAAAAGAATGTTTTTGGTCCAAAAAGACAAGTCTTCCAAACCAGAAAGAAATGTTGTGAGGGTTTCTTTATATAAAAAAATCAACCAATTCACATCGATAAGAAAGCCTAATCAAGATTATGGACCCCATTTTTTGTTAAATATTGAATGCATTGTATAGATATGGACATTGTTTTCTTCATGAATATAGTTGTTAATAAGGAGACAAAAGACAATTTCATAGTCATTGCAAGAAAAATAGTGCTTGTAACAACAACAAAAGAAGCCTGATTAGCATGTAGTGAATATAAAAGTCTCATTTTTTAGGCAATAACCCAATTCACATTAGTATGAAATGCAAATTAGATGAATGACTCCTTTGGGTGATGGAACTAAACACATTTAGATTTTCAATTTTGCGTCGACATGTTTGTTTTTAATTAATATAATGTGAAATTTTAGACATAAATTTTAATCTCACGATGACTGTACGAAAAAGAGTGTTTTGGTCCAAAAGACAAGTCTTCCAAACCAGAAATGTTGTGAGGGTTTCTTTTATATTAAAAATCAACCAATTCACATCGATAAGAAAGCCTAATCAAGATTATGGACCCATTTTTTGTTAATATTGAATGCATTGTATAGATATGGACATTGTTTTCTTCATGATATATAGTTGTTAATAAGGAGACACAAAAGACAATTTCATAGTCATTGCAAGAAAAAAAATAGTGCTTGTAACAACAAAAGAAGCCTGATTAGCATGTAGTGAATATAAAGTCTCATTTTTTAGGCAATAACCCAATTCACATTAGTATGAAATGCAAATTAGAATGAATGACTCATTTGGGTGATGGAACTAAACACATTTAGATTTTCCATTTTGCGTCGACATGTTTTGTTTTAATTAATATAATGTGTAATTTAGACATAAATTTTAATCTCACGATGATTGTGTGAAAAAAGAGTGTTTTGGTCCAAAAAGACAAGTCTTCCAAACCAGAAATGTTGTGAGGGTTTCTTTATATATAAAAAATCAACCAATTCACATCGATAAGAAAGCCTAATCAAGATTATGGACCCCATTTTTTTTAATATTGAATGCATTGTATAGATATGGACATTGTTTTCTTCATGAATATAGTTGTTAATAAGGAGACAAAAGACAATTTCATAGTCATTGCAAGAAAAATAGTGCTTGTAACAACAAAAGAAGCCTGATTAGCATGTAGTGAATATAAAGTCTCATTTTTTAGGCAATAACCCAATTCACATTAGTATGAAATGCAAATTAGAATCAATGACTCATTTGGGTGATGGAACTAAACACATTTAGATTTTCAATTGTGCGTCGACATGTTTGTTTTAATTAATATAATGTGTAATTTAGACATAAATTTTAATCTCACGATGATTGGGTGAAAAAGAGTGTTTTGGTCCAAAAAGACAAGTCTTCCAAACCAGAAAAGTTTGTGAGGGTTTCTTCATATTAAAAAATCAACCAATTCACATCGATAAGAAACCCTAATCAAGATTATGGACCCCATTTTTTGTTAATATTGAATGCATTGTATAGATATGGACATTGTTTTCTTCATGAATATAGTTGTTAATAAGGAGACAAAAGACAATTTCATAGTTATTAGAAGAAAAATAGTGCTTGTAACAACAAAAGAAGCCTGATTAGCATGTAGTGAATATAAAGTCTCATTATTTTAGGTAATAACCCAATTCACATTAGTACGAAATGCAAATTAGAATCAATGACTCATTTGGGTGATGGAACTAAAACACATTTAGATTTTCCATTTTGCGTCGACATGTTTGTTTAATTAATATAATGTGAAATTTAGACATAAATTTTAATCTCACGATGACTGTACGAAAAAGAGTGTTTTGGTCCAAAAGACAAGTCTTCCAAACCAGAAATGTTGTGAGGGTTTCTTTCTTTATAAAAAAAAATCAACCAATTCACATCGATAAGAAAGCCTAATCAAGATTATGGACCCATTTTTTGTTAATATTGAATGCATTGTATAGATATGGACATTGTTTTCTTCATGAATATAGTTGTTAATAAGGAGACAAAAGACAATTTCATAGTCATAGTCATTGCAAGAAAAATAGTGCTTGTAACAACAAAAGAAGCCTGATTAGCATGTAGTGAATATAAAGTCTCATTTTTTAGGCAATAAACCAATTCACATTAGTGTGAAATGCAAATTAAAATGAATGACTCCTTTGGGTGATGGAACTAAAACACATTTAGATTTTCCATTTGTGCGTCGACATGTTTGTTTTTAATTAATATAATGTGTAATTTAGACATAAATTTTAATCTCACGATGACTGTACGAAAAAGAGTGTTTTGGTCCAAAAGACAAGTCTTCCAAACCAGAAATGTTGTGAGGGTTTCTTTATATAAAAAATCAACCAATTCACATCGATAAGAAAGCCTAATCAAGATTATGGACCCATTTTTTTGTTAATATTGAATGCATTGTATAGATATGGACATTGTTTTCTTCTTCATGAATATAGTTGTTAATAAGGAGACAAAAAACAATTTCATAGTTTTTAGAAGAAAAATAGTGCTTGTAACAACAAAAGAAGCCTGATTAGCATGTAGTGAATATAAAGTCTCATTATTTAGGTAATAACCCAATTCACATTAGTACGAAATGCAAATTAGAATCAATGACTCATTTGGGTGATGGAACTAAACACATTTAGATTTTCAATTTTGCGTCGACATGTTTGTTTTTAATTAATATAATGTGAAATTTAGACATAAAATTTTAATCTCACGATGATTGGTGAAAAAGAGTGTTTTTTGGTCCAAAAGACAAGTCTTCCAAACCAGAAAGGTTGTGAGGGTTTCTTTCATATTAAAAATCAACCAATTCACATCGATAAGAAACCCTAATCAAGATTATGGACCCCATTTTTTGTTGTAATATTGAATGCATTGTATAGATATGGACATTGTTTTCTTCATGAATATAGTTGTTAATAAGGAGACAAAAAGACAATTTCATAGTTATTAGAAGAAAAAATAGTGCTTGTAACAACAAAAGAAGCCTGATTAGCATGTAGTGAATATAAAGTCTCATTATTTAGGTAATAACCCAATTCACATTAGTACGAAATGCAAATTAGAATCAATGACTCATTTGGGTGATGGAACTAAACACATTTAGATTTTCCATTTTGCGTCGACATGTTTGTTTTAATAATTAATATAATGTGAAATTTAGACATAAATTTTAATCTCACGATGACTGTACGAAAAAAGAGTGTTTTGGTCCAAAAGACAAGTCTTCCAAACCAGAAATGTTGTGAGGGTTTCTTTATATAAAAAATCAACCAATTCACATCGATAAGAAAGCCTAATCAAGATTATGGACCCATTTTTTATTAATATTGAATGCATTGTATAGATATGGACATTGTTTTCTTCTTGAATATAGTTGTTAATAAGGAGACAAAAGACAATTTCATAGTCATTGCAAGAAAAAAAAGTGCTGCTTGTAACAACAAAAGAAGCCTGATTAGCATGTAGTGAATATAAAGTCTCATTTTTTAGGCAATAAACCAATTCACATTAGTATGAAATGCAAATTAGGATGAATGACTCCTTTGGGTGATGGAACTAAACACATTTAGATTTTCAATTTTGCGTCGACATGTTTGTTTTGATTAATATAATGTGGAATTTAGACATAAATTTTAATCTCACGATGATTGTACGAAAAAGAGTGTTTTGGTCCAAAAGACAAGTCTTCCAAACCAGAAATGTTGTGAGGGTTTCTTTATATAAAAAATCAACCAATTCACATCGATAAGAAAGCCTAATCAAGATTATGGACCCATTTTTTTGTTAATATTGAATGCATTGTATAGATATGGACATTGTTTTCTTCATGAATATAGTTGTTAATAAGGAGACAAAAGACAATTTCATAGTCATTGCAAGAAAAATAGTGCTTGTAACAACAAAAGAAGCCTGATTAGCATGTAGTGAATATAAAGTCTCATTTTTTAGGCAATAACCCAATTCACATTAGTATGAAATGCAAATTAGGATGAATGACTCCTTTGGGTGATGGAACTAAACACATTTAGATTTTCAATTGTGCGTCGACATGTTTGTTTTAATTAATATAATGTGTAATTTAGACATAAATTTTAATCTCACGATGATTGGGTGAAAAAGAGTGTTTTGGTCCAAAAAGACAAGTCTTCCAAACCAGAAAGGTTGTGAGGGTTTCTTCATATTAAAAATCAACCAATTCACATCGATAAGAAACCCTAATCAAGATTATGGACCCCATTTTTTGTTAATATTGAATGCATTGTATAGATATGGACATTGTTTTCTTCATGAATATAGTTGTTAATAAGGAGACAAAAAAACAATTTTCATAGTTATTAGAAGAAAAATAGTGCTTGTAAACAACAAAAAGAAGCCTGATTAGCATGTAGTGAATGAATATAAAGTCTCATTATTTAGGTAATAACCCAATTCACATTAGTACGAAATGCAAATTAGAATCAATGACTCATTTGGGTGATGGAACTAAACACATTTAGATTTTCCATTTTGCGTCGACATGTTTTGTTTTAATTAATATAATGTGAAATTTAGACATAAAATTTTAATCTCACGATGACTGTACGAAAAAAAGAGTGTTTTGGTCCAAAAGACAAGTCTTCCAAACCAGAAATGTTGTGAGGGTTTCTTTATATAAAAAATCAACCAATTCACATCGATAAGAAAGCCTAATCAAGATTATGGACCCATTTTTTGTTAATATTGAATGCATTGTATAGATATGGACATTGTTTTCTTCATGAATATAGTTGTTAATAAGGAGACAAAAGACAATTTCATAGTCATTGCAAGAAAAATAGTGCTTGTAACAACAAAAGAAGCCTGATTAGCATGTAGTGAATATAAAGTCTCATTTTTTAGGCAATAACCCAATTCACATTAGTATGAAATGCAAATTAGGATGAATGACTCCTTTGGGTGATGGAACTAAACACATTTAGATTTTCCATTTTGCGTCGACATGTTTGTTTTAATTAATATAATGTGAAATTTAGACATAAATTTTAATCTCACGATGACTGTACGAAAAAGAGTGTTTTGGTCCAAAAGACAAGTCTTCCAAACCAGAAATGTTGTGAGGGTTTCTTTATATAAAAAATCAACCAATTCACATCGATAAGAAAGCCTAATCAAGATTATGGACCCCATTTTTTGTTAATATTGAATGCATTGTATAGATATGGACATTGTTTTCTTCATGAATATAGTTGTTAATAAGGAGACAAAAGACAATTTCATAGTCATTGCAAGAAAAATAGTGCTTGTAACAACAAAAGAAGCCTGATTAGCATGTAGTGAATATAAAGTCTCATTTTTTAGGCAATAACCCAATTCACATTAGTATGAAATGCAAATTAGGATGAATGACTCCTTTGGGTGATGGAACTAAACACATTTAGATTTTCAATTGTGCGTCGACATGTTTGTTTTAATTAATATAATGTGTAATTTAGACATAAATTTTAATCTCACGATGATTGGGTGAAAAAGAGTGTTTTTGTCCAAAAGACAAGTCTTCCAAACCAGAAAGGTTGTGAGGGTTTCTTCATATTAAAAATCAACCAATTCACATCGATAAGAAAGCCTAATCAAGATTATGGACCCCATTTTTTGTTAATATTGAATGCATTGTATAGATATGGACATTGTTTTCTTCATGAATATAGTTGCTAATAAGGAGACAAAAGACAATTTCATAGTCATTGCAAGAAAAATAGTGCTTGTAACAACAAAAGAAGCCTGATTAGCATGTAGTGAATATAAAGTCTCATTTTTTAGGCAATAACCCAATTCACATTAGTATGAAATGCAAATTAGGATGAATGACTCCTTTGGGTGATGGAACTAAACACATTTAGATTTTCAATTGTGCGTCGACATGTTTGTTTTAATTAATATAATGTGTAATTTAGACATAAATTTTAATCTCACGATGATTGTGTGAAAAAAAGTGTTTTGGTCCAAAAGACAAGTCTTCCAAACCAGAAAGGTTGTGAGGGTTTCTTCATATTAAAAATCAACCAATTCACATCGATAAGAAAGCCTAATCAAGATTATGGACCCCATTTTTTGTTAATATTGAATGCATTGTATAGATATGGACATTGTTTTCTTCATGAATATAGTTGTTAATAAGGAGACAAAAGACAATTTCATAGTGATTAGAAGAAAAATAGTGCTTGTAACAACAAAAGGAGCCTGATTAGCATGTAGTGAATATAAAGTCTCATTATTTAGGTAATAACCCAATTCACATTAGTACGAAATGCAAAATTAGAATCAATGACTCATTTGGGTGATGGAACTAAACACATTGAGATTTTCAATTGTGCGTCAACATGTTTGTTTTAATTAATATAATGTGTAATTTTAGACATAAATTTTAATCTCACGATGACTGTACGAAAAAGAATGTTTTGGTCCAAAAGACAAGTCTTCCAAACCAGAAATGTTGTGAGGGTTTCTTTATATAAAAAATCAACCAATTCACATCGATAAGAAAGCCTAATCAAGATTATGGACCCATTTTTTGTTAATATTGAATGCATTGTATAGATATGGACATTGTTTTCTTCTTGAATATAGTTGTTAATAAGGAGACAAAAGACAATTTCATAGTCATTGCAAGAAAAATAGTGCTTGTAACAACAAAAGAAGCCTGATTAGCATGTAGTGAATATAAAGTCTCATTTTTTAGGCAATAACCCAATTCACATTAGTATGAAATGCAAATTAGGATGAATGACTCCATTTGGGTGATGGAACTAAACACATTTAGATTTTCAATTGTGCGTCGACATGTTTGTTTTAATTAATATAATGTGTAATTTAGACATAAATTTTAATCTCACGATGATTGTGTGAAAAAGAGTGTTTTGGTCCAAAAGACAAGTCTTCCAAACCAGAAAGGTTGTGAGGGTTTCTTCATATTAAAAATCAACCAATTCACATCGATAAGAAAGCCTAATCAAGATTATGGACCCCATTTTTTGTTAATATTGAATGCATTGTATAGATATGGACATTGTTTTCTTCATGAATATAGTTGTTAATAAGGAGACAAAAGACAATTTCATAGTTATTAGAAGAAAAATAGTGCTTGTAACAACAAAAGAAGCTTGATTAGCATGTAGTGAATATAAAGTCTCATTATTTAGGTAATAACCCAATTCACATTAGTACGAAATGCAAATTAGAATCAATGACTCATTTGGGTGATGGAACTAAACACATTTAGATTTTCCATTTTGCGTCGACATGTTTGTTTTAATTAATATAATGTGAAATTTAGACATAAATTTTAATCTCACGATGACTGTACGAAAAAGAGTGTTTTGGTCCAAAAGACAAGTCTTCCAAACCAGAAATGTTGTGAGGGTTTCTTTATATATAAAAAATCAACCAATTCACATCGATAAGAAAACCCTAATCAAGATTATGGACCCATTTTTTTGTTAATATTGAATGCATTGTATAGATATGGACATTGTTTTCTTCATGAATATAGTTGTTAATAAGGAGACAAAAGACAATTTCATAGTCATTGCAAGAAAAATAGTGCTTGTAACAACAAAAGAAGCCTGATTAGCATGTAGTGAATATAAAGTCTCATTTTTTAGGCAATAACCCAATTCACATTAGTATGAAATGCAAATTAGGATGATTGACTCCTTTTGGGTGATGGAACTAAACACATTTAGATTTTCAATTGTGCGTCGACATGTTTGTTTTAATTAATATAATGTGTAATTTAGACATAAATTTTAATCTCACGATGATTGTGTGAAAAAGAGTGTTTTTGGTCCAAAAGACAAGTCTTCCAAACCAGAAATGTTGCGAGGGTTTCTTTATATAAAAAATCAACCAATTCACATCGATAAGAAAACCTAATCAAGATTATGGACCCCATTTTTTGTTAATATTGAATGCATTGTATAGATATGGGGACATTGTTTTCTTCATGAATATAGTTGTTACTAAGGAGACAAAAGACAATTTCATAGTGATTAGAAGAAAAATAGTGCTTGTAACAACAAAAGGAGCTTGATTAGCATGTAGTGAATATAAAGTCTCATTATTTAGATAATAACCCAATTCACATTAGTACGAAATGCAAATTAGAATCAATGACTCATTTGGGTGATGGAACTAAACACATTTAGATTTTCAATTGTGCGTCGACATGTTTGTTTTAATTAATATAATGTGTAATTTAGACATAAATTTTAATCTCACGATGATTGGGTGAAAAAGAGTGTTTTGGTCCAAAAGACAAGTCTTCCAAACCAGAAAGGTTGTGAGGGTTTCTTCATATTAAAAATCAACCAATTCACATCGATAAGAAACCCTAATCAAGATTATGGACCCCATTTTTTTTAATATTGAATGCATTGTATAGATATGGACATTGTTTTCTTCATGAATATAGTTGTTAATAAGGAGACAAAAGACAATTTCATAGTGATTAGAAGAAAAATAGTGCTTGTAACAACAAAAGGAGCCTGATTAGCATGTAGTGAATATAAAGTCTCATTATTTAGGTAATAACCCAATTCACATTAGTACGAAATGCAAATTAGAATCAATGACTCATTTGGGTGATGGAACTAAACACATTTAGATTTTCAATTGTGCGTCGACATGTTTGTTTTAATTAATATAATGTGTGAAATTTAGACATAAATTTTAATCTCACGATGATTGTGTGAAAAAAGAGTGTTTTTGGTCCAAAAGACAAGTCTTCCAAACCAGAAATGTTGTGTGAGGGTTTCTTTATATTAAAAATCAACCAATTCACATCGATAAGAAAGCCTAATCAAGATTATGGACCCATTTTTTGTTAATATTGAATGCATTGTATAGATATGGACATTGTTTTCTTCATGAATATAGTTGTTAATAAGGAGACAAAAGACAATTTCATAGTGATTAGAAGAAAAATAGTGCTTGTAACAACAAAAGGAGCTTGATTAGCATGTAGTGAATATAAAGTCTCATTATTTAGATAATAACCCAATTCACATTAGTACGAAATGCAAATTAGAATCAATGACTCATTTGGGTGATGGAACTAAACACATTTAGATTTTCAATTGTGCGTCGACATGTTTGTTTTAATTAATATAATGTGTAATTTAGACATAAATTTTAATCTCACGATGATTGGGTGAAAAAGAGTGTTTTTTTGGTCCAAAAGACAAGTCTTCCAAACCAGAGAAATGTTGTGAGGGTTTCTTATATATTAAAAATCAACCAATTCACATCGATAAGAAAGCCTAATCAAGATTATGGACCCATTTTTTTTTTTAATATTGAATGCATTGTATAGATATGGACATTGTTTTCTTCATGAATATAGTTGTTAATAAGGAGACAAAAAAGACAATTTCATAGTCATTGCAAGAAAAATAGTAGTGCTTGTAACAACAAAAGAAGCCTGATTAGCATGTAGTGAATATAAAGTCTCATTTTTTAGGCAATAACCCAATTCACATTAGTATGAAATGCAAATTAGGATGAATGACTCCATTTGGGTGATGGAACTAAACACATTTAGATTTTCAATTGTGCGTCGACATGTTTGTTTTTTATTAATATAATGTGTAATTTAGACATAAATTTTTTATCTCACGATGATGATTGGTGAAAAAAGTGTGTTTTGGTCCAAAAGACAAGTCTTCCAAACCAGAAAAGGTTGTGAGGGTTTCTTCATATTAAAAATCAACCAATTCACATCGATAAGAAAAGCCTAATCAAGATTATGGACCCCCCATTTTTTTGTTAATATTGAATGCATTGTATAGATATGGACATTGTTTTCTTCATGAATATAGTTGTTAATAAGGAGACAAAAGACAATTTCATAGTTATTAGAAGAGAAGAAAAATAGTGCTTGTAACAACAAAAGAAGCCTGATTAGCATGTAGTGAATATAAAGTCTCATTATTTTAGGTAATAACCCAATTCACATTAGTATGATGAAATGCAAATTAGAATCAATGACTCATTTGGGTGATGGAACTAAACACATTTAGATTTTCCAATTTGCGTCGACATGTTTGTTTTAATTAATATAATGTGAAATTTAGACATAAATTTTAATCTCACGATGACTGTACGAAAAAGAGTGTTTTGGTCCAAAAGACAAGTCTTCCAAACCAGAAATGTTGTGAGGGTTTCTTTATATAAAAATCAACCAATTCACATCGATAAGAAAGCCTAATCAAGATTATGGACCCCATTTTTTGTTAATATTGAATGCATTGTATAGATATGGGACATTGTTTTTCTTCTTGAATATAGTTGTTAATAAGGAGACAAAAGACAATTTCATAGTCATTGCAAGAAAAATAGTGCTTGTAACAACAAAAGAAGCCTGATTAGCATGTAGTGAATATAAAGTCTCATTTTTTAGGCAATAACCCAATTCACATTAGTATGAAATGCAAATTAGGATGATTGACTCCTTTGGGTGATGGAACTAAACACATTTAGATTTTCAATTGTGCGTCGAACATGTTTGTTTTAATTAATATAATGTGTAATTTTAGACATAAATTTTAATCTCACGATGATTGTGTGAAAAAGAGTGTTTTGGTCCAAAAGACAAGTCTTCCAAACCAGAAATGTTGCGAGGGTTTCTTTATATAAAAAATCAACCAATTCACATCGATAAGAAAGCCTAATCAAGATTATGGACCCATTTTTTGTTAATATTGAATGCATTGTATAGATATGGACATTGTTTTCTTCATGAATATAGTTGTTTCTAAGGAGACAAAAGACAATTTCATAGTGATTAGAAGAAAAATAGTGCTTGTAACAACAAAAGGAGCTTGATTAGCATGTAGTGAATATAAAGTCTCATTATTTAGATAATAACCCAATTCACATTAGTACGAAATGCAAATTAGAATCAATGACTCATTTGGGTGATGGAACTAAACACATTTAGATTTTCAATTGTGCGTCGACATGTTTGTTTTAATTAATATAATGTGTAATTTAGACATAAATTTTAATCTCACGATGATTGGTGTGAAAAAGAGTGTTTTGGTCCAAAAGACAAGTCTTCCAAACCAGAAAGGTTGTGAGGGTTTCTTTATATTAAAAATCAACCAATTCACATCGATAAGAAACCCTAATCAAGATTATGGACCCCATTTTTTGTTAATATTGAATGCATTGTATAGATATGGACATTGTTTTCTTCATGAATATAGTTGTTAATAAGGAGACAAAAGACAATTTCATAGTGATTAGAAGAAAAATAGCGCTTGTAACAACAAAAGGAGCCTGATTAGCATGTAGTGAATATAAAGTCTCATTATTTATGTAATAACCCAATTCACATTAGTACGAAATGCAAATTAGAATCAATGACTCATTTGGGTGATGGAACTAAACACATTTAGATTTTCAATTTGTGCGTCGACATGTTTGTTTTAATTAATATAATGTGTAATTTTAGACATAAATTTTAATCTCACGATGATTGGGTGAAAAAAAGTGTTTTTTTGGTCCAAAAGAAAACAAGTCTTCCAAACCAGAAAGGTTGTGAGGGTTTTCTTCATATTAAAAATCAACCAATTCACATCGATAAGAAACCCCTAATCAAGATTATGGACCCCATTTTTTGTTAATATTGAATGCATTGTATAGATATGGACATTGTTTTCTTCATGAATATAGTTGTTAATAAGGAGACAAAAGACAATTTCATAGTGATTTAGAAGAAAAATAGTGCTTGTAACAACAAAAGGAGCCTGATTAGCATGTAGTGAATATAAAGTCTCATTATTTAGGCAATAACCCAATTCACATTAGTACGAAATGCAAATTAGAATCAATGACTCATTTGGGTGATGGAACTAAACACATTTAGATTTTCAATTGTGCGTCGACATGTTTTTGTTTTAATTAATATAATGTGAAATTTAGACATAAATTTTAATCTCACGATGATTGTGTGAAAAAAGAGTGTTTTGGTCCAAAAGACAAGTCTTCCAAACCAGAAAAGTTGTGTGAGGGTTTCTTCTTATATTAAAAATCAACCAATTCACATCGATAAGAAACCCTAATCAAGATTATGGACCCCCATTTTTTGTTAATATTGAATGCATTGTATAGATATGGACATTGTTTTCTTCATGAATATAGTTGTTAATAAAGAGAGACAAAAGACAATTTCATAGTGATTAGAAGAAAAAATAGTGCTTGTAACAACAAAAGGAGCCTTGATTAGCATGTAGTGAATATAAAGTCTCATTATTTAGGTAATAACCCAATTCACATTTAGTACGAAATGCAAATTAGAATCAATGACTCATTTGGGTGATGGAACTAAACACATTTAGATTTTCCATTTTGCTTCGTCGACATGTTTTGTTTTAATTTAATATAATGTGAAATTTAGACATAAATTTTAATCTCACGATGACTGTACGAAAAAGAGTGTTTTGGTCCAAAAGACAAGTCTTCCAAACCAGAAATGTTGTGAGGGTTTTCTTTATATATAAAAATCAACCCAATTCACATCGATAAGAAAGCCTAATCAAGATTATGGACCCATTTTTTTGTTAATATTGAATGCATTGTATAGATATGGACATTGTTTTCTTCATGAATATAGTTGTTAATAAGGAGACAAAAGACAATTTCATAGTCATTGCAAGAAAAATAGTGCTTGTAACAACAAAAGAGAAGCCTTGATTAGCATGTAGTGAATATAAAGTCTCATTTTTTTAGGCAATAACCCAATTCACATTAGTATGAAAAATGCAAATTAGGATGAATGACTCATTTGGGTGATGGAACTAAACACATTTAGATTTTCAATTGTGCGTCGAACATGTTTGTTTTAATTAATATAATGTGTAATTTAGACATAAATTTTAATCTCACGATGATTGTGTGAAAAAAGAGTGTTTTGGTCCAAAAGACAAGTCTTCCAAACCAGAAATGTTGTGAGGGTTTCTTTATATAAAAAAAATCAACCAATTTCACATCGATAAGAAAACCTAATCAAGATTATGGACCCCATTTTTTTTTTAATATTGAATGCATTGTATAGATATGGACATTGTTTTCTTCATGAATATAGTTGTTAATAAGGAGACAAAAAGACAATTTCATAGTCATTTAAGAAAAAAAATAGTGCTT
The DNA here is from genome assembly GCA_037897445.1 of Ceriops zippeliana. Lineage (NCBI taxonomy): Eukaryota > Viridiplantae > Streptophyta > Magnoliopsida > Malpighiales > Rhizophoraceae > Ceriops > Ceriops zippeliana. The sequence goes on along the minus strand of JBAPLH010000342.1, from coordinate 34,009 downwards.
GTAACAACAAAAGAAGCCTGATTAGCATGTAGTGAAATATAAAGTCTCATTATTTTTAGGCAATAACCCAATTCACATTAGTACGAAATGCAAATTAGGAATCAATGACTCATTTGGGTGATGGAACTAAACACATTTAGATTTTCATTGTGTGTCGACATGTTTGTTTTAATTAATATAATGTGTAATTTAGACATAAATTTTAATCTCACGATGATTGTGTGAAAAAAAGAGTGTTTTGGTCCAAAAAGACAAGTCTTCCAAACCAGAAATGTTGTGAGGGTTTCTTTTTATATATAAAAAATCAACCAATTCACATCGATAAGAAAACCCTAATCAAGATTATGGACCCCCATTTTTTTGTTAATATTGAATGCATTGTATAGATATGGACATTGTTTTCTTCATGAATATAGTTGTTAATAAGGAGACAAAAGACAATTTCATAGTGATTAGAAGAAAAATACTGCTTGTAACAACAAAAGGAGCCTGATTAGCATGTAGTGAATATAAAGTCTCATTTTTTAGATAATAACCCAATCCACATTAGTACGAAATGCAAATTAGAATCAATGACTCATTTGGGTGATGGAACTAAACACATTTAGATTTTCAATTGTGCGTCGACATGTTTGTTTTAATTAATATAATGTGTAATTTAGACATAAATTTTAATCTCACGATGATTGTGTGAAAAAGAGTGTTTTGGTCCAAAAGACAAGTCTTCCAAACCAGAAAGGTTGTGAGGGTTTCTTTATATTAAAAATCAACCAATTCACATCGATAAGAAAGCCTAATCAAGATTATGGACCCCATTTTTTTTTGTTAATATTGAATGCATTGTATAGATATGGACATTGTTTTCTTCATGAATATAGTTGTTAATAAGGAGACAAAAGACAATTTCATAGTGATTAGAAGAAAAATAGTGCTTGTAACAACAAAAGGAGCCTGATTAGCATGTAGTGAATATAAAGTCTCATTATTTAGGTAATAACCCAATTCACATTAGTACGAAATGCAAATTAGAATCAATGACTCATTTGGGTGTGATGGAACTAAACACATTTAGATTTTCCATTTTGCGTCGACATGTTTGTTTTAAATTAATAAATGTGAAATTTAGACATAAATTTTAAATCTCACGATGATTGTACGAAAAAGAGTGTGTTTTGGTCCAAAAGACAAGTCTTTCCAAACCAGAAATGTTGTGAGGGTTTCTTTTATATTAAAAATCAACCAATTCACATCGATAAGAAAAAGCCTAATCAAGATTATGGACCCCATTTTTTGTTAATATTGAATGCATTGTATAGATATGGACATTGTTTTCTTCATGAATATAGTTGTTAATAAGGAGACAAAAGACAATTTCATAGTGATTAGAAGAAAAATAGTGCTTGTAACAACAAAAGGAGCCTGATTAGCATGTAGTGAATATAAAGTCTCATTATTTAGGTAATAACCCAATTCACATTAGTACGAAATGCAAATTAGAATCAATGACTCATTTGGGTGATGGAACTAAACACATTTAGATTTTCAATTGTGCGTCGACATGTTTGTTTTAATTAATATAATGTGTAATTTAGACATAAATTTTAATCTCACGATGATTGTGTGAAAAAGAGTGTTTTTGGTCCAAAAGACAAGTCTTCCAAACCAGAAAATGTTGTGAGGGTTTCTTTTATATTAAAAATCAACCAATTCACATCGATAAGAAACCCTAATCAAGATTATGGACCCCATTTTTTGTTAATATTGAATGCATTGTATAGATATGGACATTGTTTTCTTCATGAATATAGTTGTTAATAAGGAGACAAAAGACAATTTCATAGTCATTAGAAGAAAAATAGTGCTTGTAACAACAAAAGAAGCTTGATTAGCATGTAGTGAATATAAAGTCTCATTATTTAGGCAATAACCCAAATTCACATTAGTACGAAATGCAAATTAGAATCAATGACTCATTTGGGTGTGATGGAACTAAACACATTTAGATTTTCAATTTTGCGTCGACATGTTTGTTTTAATTAATATAATGTGAAATTTAGACATAAATTTTAATCTCACGATGACTGTACGAAAAAGAGTGTTTTTTGGTCCAAAAGACAAGTCTTCCAAACCAGAAATGTTGTGAGGGTTTCTTTATATATTAAAAATCAACCAATTCACACATCGATAAGAAAGCCTAATCAAGATTATGGACCCATTTTTTGTTAATATTGAATGCATTGTATAGATATGGACATTGTTTTCTTCATGAATATAGTTGTTAATAAGGAGACAAAAGACAATTTCATAGTCATTGAAGAAAAATAGTGCTTGTAACAACAAAAGAAGCCCTGATTAGCATGTAGTGAATATAAAGTCTCATTTTTTAGGGCAATAACCCAATTCACATTAGTATGAAATGCAAATTAGGATGAATGACTCATTTGGGTGATGGAACTAAACACATTTAGATTTTCAATTGTGCGTCGACATGTTTGTTTTAATTAATATAATGTGTAATTTAGACACATAAATTTTAATCTCACGATGATTGTGTGTGAAAAAGAGTGTTTTTGGTCCAAAAGACAAAGTCTTCCAAACCAGAAATGTTGTGAGGGTTTCTTTATATTAAAAAATCAACCAATTCACATCGATAAGAAACCCCAATCAATATTATGGACCCCATTTTTTGTTAATATTGAATGCATTGTATAGATATGGACATTGTTTTCTTCATGAATATAGTTGTTAATAAGGAGACAAAAAGACAATTTCATAGTCATTAGAAGAAAAATAGTGCTTGTAACAACAAAAGGAAGCCTGATTAGCATGTAGTGAATATAAAGTCTCATTATTTAGGCAATAACCCAATTCACATTAGTACGAAATGCAAATTAGAATCAATGACTCATTTGGGTGATGGAACTAAACACATTTAGATTTTCAATTGTGCGTCGACATGTTTGTTTTAATTAATATATAATGTGTAATTTTAGACATAAATTTTAATCTCACGATGATTGTGTGAAAAAGAGTGTTTTGGTCCAAAAGACAAGTCTTCCAAACCAGAAAGGTTGTGAGGGTTTCTTTATATTAAAAAATCAACCAATTCACATCGATAAGAAAACCTAATCAAGATTTATGGACCCATTTTTTTGTTAATATTGAATGCATTGTATAGATATGGACATTGTTTTCTTCATGAATATAGTTGTTAATAAGGAGACAAAAGACAATTTCATAGTTATTAGAAGAAAAATAGTGCTTGTAACAACAAAAAGAAGCTTGATTAGCATGTAGTGAATATAAAAGTCTCATTATTTAGGTAATAACCCAATTTCACATTATTAGTACGAAATGCAAATTAGAATCAATGACTCATTTGGGGTGATGGAACTAAACACATTTAGATTTTCAATTGTGCGTCGACATGTTTGTTTTTTTAATTAATATAATGTGTAATTTAGACATAAATTTTAATCTCACGATGATTGTGTGAAAAAAAAGAGTGTTTTGGTCCAAAAGACAAGTCTTCCAAACCAGAAATGTTTGTGAGGGTTTCTTTATATATAAAAAATCAACCAATTCACATCGATAAGAAAAGCCTAATCAAGATTATGGACCCCATTTTTTTGTTAATATTGAATGCATTGTATAGATATGGACATTGTTTTCTTCATGAATATAGTTGTTAATAAGGAGAACAAAAGACAATTTCATAGTCATTGCAAGAAAAATAGTGCTTGTAACAACAAAAGAAGCCTGATTAGCATGTAGTGAATATAAAGTCTCATTTTTTAGGCAATAACCCAATTCACATTAGTACGAAATGCAAATTAGGATGAATGACTCCTTTGGGTGATGGAACTAAACACATTTAGATTTTCAATTTGTGCGTCGACATGTTTGTTTTTAATTAATATAATGTGTAATTTAGACATAAATTTTAATCTCACGATGATTGTGTGAAAAAAGAGTGTTTTGGTCCAAAAGACAAGTCTTCCAAACCAGAAAGGTTGTGAGGGTTTCTTTATATAAAAAATCAACCAATTCACATCGATAAGAAAAAACCCTAATCAAGATTATGGACCCCATTTTTTTGTTAATATTGAAATGCATTGTATAGATATGGACATTGTTTTTTTCATGAATATAGTTGTTAATAAGGAGACAAAAGACAATTTCATAGTTATTAGAAAGAAAAAATAGTGCTTGTAACAACAAAAGAAGCCTGATTAGCATGTAGTGAATATAAAGTCTCATTTTTTAGGCAATAACCCAATTCACATTAGTACGAAATGCAAATTAGAATCAATGACTCATTTGGGTGATGGAACTAAAACACATTTAGATTTTCAATTGTGCGTCGACATGTTTGTTTTAATTAATATAATGTGTAATTTAGACATAAATTTTTAATCTCACGATGATTGGGTGTGTGAAAAAGAGTGTTTTTTGGTCCAAAAGACAAGTCTTCCAAACCAGAAATGTTGTGAGGGTTTCTTTATATTAAAAATCAACCAATTCACATCGATAAGAAAACCCTAATCAAGATTATGGACCCCATTTTTTGTTAATATTGAATGCATTGTATAGATATGGACATTGTTTTCTTCATGAATATAGTTGTTATATAAGGAGACAAAAAGACAATTTTCATAGTCATTAGAAGAAAAATAGTGCTTGTAACAACAAAAGGAGCCTTGATTAGCATGTAGTGAATATAAAGTCTCATTATTTAGGTAATAACCCAATTCACATTAGTACGAAATGCAAATTAGAATCAATGACTCATTTTGGGTGATGGAAACTAAACACATTTAGATTTTCCAATTGTGCGTCGACATGTTTGTTTTAAATTAATATAATGTGTAATTTAGACATAAATTTTTAATCTCACGATGATTGTGTGAAAAAGAGTGTTTTTTGTCCAAAAGACAAGTCTTCCAAACCAGAAGAAAGGTTGTGAGGGTTTCTTTATATTAAAAATCAACCAATTCACATCGATAAGAAAAACCCTAATCAAGATTATGGACCCCATTTTTTGTTAATATTGAATGCATTGTATAGATATGGACATTGTTTTCTTCATGAATATAGTTGTTAATAAGGAGACAAAAGACAATTTCATAGTTATTAGAAAGAAAAATAGTGCTTGTAACAACAAAAGAAGCCTGATTAGCATGTAGTGAATATAAAAGTCTCATTATTTAGGTAATAACCCAATTCACATTAGTACGAAATGCAAATTAGAATGAATGACTCATTTGGGTGATGGAACTAAACACATTTAGATTTTCAATTGTGCGTCGACATGTTTGTTTTAATTTAATATAATGTGTAATTTAGACATAAATTTTTAATCTCTCACGATGATTGTGTGAAAAAGAGTGTTTTTGGGTCCAAAAGACAAGTCTTCCAAACCAGAAAATGTTGTGAGGGTTTTCTTTATATTAAAAATCAACCAATTCACATCGATAAGAAAACCCTAATCAAGATTATGGACCCCATTTTTTTGTTAATATTGAATGCATTGTATAGATATGGACATTGTTTTCTTCATGAATATAGTTGTTAATAAGGAGACAAAAGACAATTTCATAGTCATTGCAAGAAAAAATAGTGCTTGTAAACAACAAAAGAAGCCTGATTTAGCATGTAGTGAATATAAAGTCTCATTTTTTAGGCAATAACCCAATTCACATTAGTATGAAATGCAAATTAGGAATCAATGACTCATTTGGGTGATGGAACTAAACACATTTAGATTTTCAATTGTGCGTCGACATGTTTGTTTTAATTAATATAATGTGTAAATTTAGACATAAATTTTAATCTCACACGATGATTGTTGTGAAAAAAAGAGTGTTTTGGTCCAAAAGACAAGTCTTCCAAACCAGAAAAGGTTGTGAGGGTTTCTTTATATATTAAAAATCAACCAATTCACATCGATAAGAAACCCTAATCAAGATTATGGACCCCATTTTTTTTGTTAATATTGAATGCATTGTATAGATATGGACATTGTTTTCTTCATGAATATAGTTGTTAATAAGGAGACAAAAGACAATTTCATAGTTATTAGAAGAAAAAAATAGTGCTTGTAACAACAAAAAAAAGGAGCCTGATTAGCATGTAGTGAATATAAAGTCTCATTATTTAGGTAATAACCCAATTCACATTAGTACGAAATGCAAATTAGAATCAATGACTCATTTGGGTGATGGAACTAAACACATTTAGATTTTCCAATTGTGCGTCGACATGTTTGTTTTTAATTAATAATATAATGTGAAATTTAGACATAAATTTTAATCTCACGATGATGTGTGAAAAAGAGTGTGTTTTGGTCCAAAAGACAAAGTCTTCCAAACCAGAAAATGTTGTGAGAGGGTTTCTTTTATATTAAAAATCAACCAAATTCACATCGATAAGAAAAGCCTAAATCAAGATTATGGACCCCATTTTTTGTTAATATTGAATGCATTGTATAGATATGGACATTGTTTTCTTCATGAATATAGTTTGTTAATAAGGAGACAAAAGACAATTTCATAGTCATTTAGAAGAAAAATAGTGCTTGTAACAACAAAAGAAGCCTGATTAGCATGTAGTGAATATAAAGTCTCATTATTTAGATAATAACCCAATTCACATTAGTACGAAATGCAAATTAGAATCAATGACTCCATTTGGGTGATGGAACTAAACACATTTAGATTTTCAATTTTGCGTCGACATGTTTGTTTTAATTTAATATAATGTGTAATTTAGACATAAAAATTTTAATCTCACGATGATTGTGTGAAAAAAGAGTGTTTTTGGTCCAAAAGACAAGTCTTCCAAACCAGAAAAGTTGTGAGGGTTTCTTTATATTAAAAAATCAACCAATTCACATCGATAAGAAACCTAATCAAGATTATGGACCCCATTTTTGTGTTAATATTGAATGCATTGTATAGATATGGACATTGTTTTCTTCATGAATATAGTTGTTGTTAAAGGAGACAAAAGACAATTTCATAGTTCATTGCAAGAAAAAATAGTGCTTGTAACAACAAAAGAAGCCTGATTAGCATGTAGTGAATATAAAGTCTCATTTTTTAGGCAATAACCCAATTCACATTAGTATGAAATGCAAATTAGAATCATGAATGACTCCTTTTGGGTGATGGAACTAAACACATTTAGATTTTCAAATTGTGCGTCGACATGTTTGTTTTAATTAATATAATGTGTAATTTAGACACATAAATTTTAATCTCACGATGATTGTGTGAAAAAGAGTGTGTTTGGTCCAAAAGACAAGTCTTCCAAACCAGAAATGTTGTGAGGGTTTCTTTTTATATAAAAAATCAACCAATTCACATCGATAAGAAACCCTAATCAAGATTATGGACCCCATTTTTTGTTAATATTGAATGCATTGTATAGATATGGACATTGTTTTTCTTCATGAATATAGTTGTTAATAAAGGAGACAAAAAGACAATTTCATAGTGATTAGAAGAAAAAATAGTGCTTGTAACAAACAAAAGAAGCCTGATTAGCATGTAGTGAATATAAAGTCTCATTATTTAGGCAATAACCCAAATTCACATTAGTACGAAAATGCAAATTAGAATCAATGACTCATTTGGGGTGATGGAACTAAAACACATTTAGATTTTCATTTGTGCGTCGACATGTTTGTTTTAATTAATATAATGTGTAAATTTAGACATAAATTTTTAATCTCACGATGATTGTGTGAAAAAGAGTGTTTTGGTCCAAAAGACAAGTCTTCCAAACCAGAAATGTTGTGAGGGTTTCTTTTTATATAAAAATCAACCAATTCACATCGATAAGAAACCCTAATCAAGATTATGGACCCCATTTTTTGTTAATATTGAATGCATTGTATAGATATGGACATTGTTTTCTTTCATGAATATAGTTGTTAAATAAGGAGACAAAAGACAATTTCATAGTCATTAGAAGAAAAAATAGTGCTTGTAACAACAAAAGAAGCCTGATTAGCATGTAGTGAATATAAAGTCTCATTATTTAGGTAATAACCCAATTCACATTAGTACGAAATGCAAATTAGAATCAATGACTCATTTGGGTGATGGAACTAAACACATTTAGATTTTTCCATTTTGCGTCGACATGTTTGTTTTAATTAATATAATGTGAAATTTAGACATAAATTTTAATCTCACGATGACTGTACGAAAAAGAGTGTTTTGGTCCAAAAGACAAGTCTTCCAAACCAGAAATGTTGTGAGGGTTTCTTTATATAAAAAATCAACCAATTCACATCGATAAGAAACCCTAATCAAGATTATGGACCCCATTTTTTGTTAATATTGAATGCATTGTATAGATATGGACATTGTTTTCTTCATGAATATAGTTGTTAATAAGGAGACAAAAGACAATTTCATAGTCATTGCAAGAAAAATAGTGCTTGTAACAACAAAAGAAGCCTGATTAGCATGTAGTGAATATAAAGTCTCATTTTTTAGGCAATAACCCAATTCACATTAGTATGAAATGCAAATTAGGATGAATGACTCCTTTGGGTGATGGAACTAAACACATTTAGATTTTCAATTGTGCGTCGACATGTTTGTTTTAATTAATATAATGTGTAATTTTAGACATAAATTTTAATCTCACGATGATTGGGTGAAAAAGAGTGTTTTTTGGTCCAAAAGACAAGTCTTCCAAACCAGAAATGTTGTGAGGGTTTCTTTATATAAAAAATCAACCAATTCACATCGATAAGAAAACCTAATCAAGATTATGGACCCATTTTTTGTTAATATTGAATGCATTGTATAGATATGGACATTGTTTTCTTCATGAATATAGTTGTTAATAAGGAGACAAAAGACAATTTCATAGTGATTAGAAGAAAAATAGTGCTTGTAACAACAAAAGGAGCTTGATTAGCATGTAGTGAATATAAAGTCTCATTATTTAGGTAATAACCCAATTCACATTAGTATACGAAATGCAAATTAGAATCAATGACTCATTTGGGTGATGGAACTAAACACATTTAGATTTTTATTTTCCAATTTTGCGTCGACATGTTTGTTTTAATTAATATAATGTGAAATTTAGACATAAATTTTAATCTCACGATGATTGTACGAAAAAGAGTGTTTTTGGTCCAAAAGACAAGTCTTCCAAACCAGAAATGTTGTGAGGGTTTCTTTATATAAAAAAAATCAACCAATTCACATCGATAAGAAAACCTAATCAAGATTATGGACCCATTTTTTTGTTAATATTGAATGCATTGTATAGATATGGACATTGTTTTCTTCATGAATATAGTTGTTAATAAGGAGACAAAAGACAATTTCATAGTCATTGCAAGAAAAATAGTGCTTGTAACAAACAAAGAGAAGCCTGATTAGCATGTAGTGAATATAAAGTCTCATTTTTTAGGGCAATAACCCAATTCACATTAGTATGAAATGCAAATTAGGATGATCAATGACTCCTTTGGGTGATGGAACTAAACACATTTAGATTTTCAATTGTGCGTCGACATGTTTGTTTTTTTTAAAATAATGTGTAATTTAGACATAAATTTTAATCTCACGATGATTGGGTGAGAAAGAGTGTTTTGGTCTAAAAGACAAGTCTTCCAAACCAGAAAGGTTGTGAGGGTTTCTTCATATTAAAAAAAATCACCAATTCACATCGATAAGAGAAACCCTAATCAAGATTATGGACCCCCATTTTTTGTTAATATTGAATGCATTGTATAGATATGGACATTGTTTTCTTCATGAATATAGTTGTTAATAAGGAGACAAAAGACAATTTCATAGTTATTAGAAGAAAAATAGTGCTTGTAACAACAAAAGAAGCCTGATTAGCATGTAGTGAATATAAAGTCTCATTATTTAGGTAATAACCCAATTCACATTAGTACGAAATGCAAATTAGAATCAATGACTCATTTGGGTGATGGAACTAAACACATTTAGATTTTCCATTTTGTGTCGACATGTTTGTTTTAATTAATATAATGTGAAATTTAGACATAAATTTTAATCTCACGATGACTCTACGAAAAAGAGTGTTTTGGTCCAAAAGACAAGTCTTCCAAACCAGAAATGTTGTGAGGGTTTCTTTTTATAAAAAATCAACCAGTTCACATCGATAAGAAAGCCTAATCAAGATTATGGACCCTTTTTTTGTTAATATTGAATGCACTGCATAGATATGGACATTGTTTTCTTCTTGAATATAGTTGTTAATAAGGAGACAAAAGACAATTTCATAGTCATTACAAGAAAAATAGTGCTTGTAACAACAAAAGAAGCCTGATTAGCATGTAGTGAATATAAAGTCTCATTTTTTAGGCAATAACCCAATTCACATTAGTATGAAATGCAAATTAGGATGAATGACTCCTTTGGGTGATGGAACTAAACACATTTAGATTTTCAATTGTGCGTCGACATTTTTGTTTTAATTAATATAATGTGTAATTTAGACATAAATTTTAATCTCACGATGATTGGGTGAAAAAAAGTGTTTTGGTCCAAAAGAAAAGTCTTCCAAACCAGAAAGGTTGTGAGGGTTTATTCATATTAAAAATCAACCAATTCACATCGATAAGAAACCCTAATCAAGATTATGGACCCCATTTTTTGTTAATATTAAATGCATTGTATAGATATGGACATTGTTTTCTTCATGGATATAGTTGCTAATAAGGAGGCAAAAGACAATTTCATAGTGATTAGAAGAAAAATAGCGCTTGTAGCAACAAAAGGAGCCTGGATTAGCATGTAGTGAATATAAAGTCTCATTATTTATGTAATAACCCAATTCACATTAGTACGAAATGCAAATTAGAATCAATGACTCATTTGGGTGATGGAACTAAACACATGTAGATTTTCAATTGTGCGTCGACAAGTTTGTCTGAATTAATATAATGTGAAATTTAGACATAAATTTTAATCTCACGATGATTGTGTGAAAAAGAGTGTTTTTGGTCCAAAAGACAAGTCTTCCAAACCAGAAATGTTGTTGAGGGTTTTCTTTTATATTAAAAATCAACCAATTCACATCGATAAGAAAAAACCTAATCAAGATTATGGACCCCCCATTTTTTTTTAATATTGAATGCATTGTATAGATATGGACATTGTTTTCTTCATGAATATAGTTGTTAATAAGGAGACAAAAGACAATTTCATAGTTATTAGAAGAAAAATAGTGCTTGTAACAACAAAAGAAGCCTGATTAGCATGTAGTGAATATAAAGTCTCATTATTTAGGTAATAACCCAATTCACATTAGTACGAAATGCAAATTAGAATCAATGACTCATTTGGGTGATGGAACTAAACACATTTAGATTTTCCATTTTGCTTCGACATGTTTGTTTTAATTAATATAATGTGAAATTTAGACATAAATTTTAATCTCACGATGACTGTACGAAAAAGAGTGTTTTGGTCCAAAAGACAAGTCTTCCAAACCAGAAATGTTGTGAGAGTTTTTCTTTTATAAAAAATCAACCAATTCACATCGATAAGAAAGCCCTAATCAAGATTATGGACCCATTTTTTGTTAATATTGAATGCACTGCATAGATATGGACATTGTTTTCTTCTTGAATATAGTTGTTAATAAGGAGACAAAAGACAATTTCATAGTCATTACAAGAAAAATAGTGCTTGTAACAACAAAAGAAGCCTGATTAGCATGTAGTGAATATAAAGTCTCATTTTTTTAGGCAATAACCCAATTCACATTAGTATGAAATGCAAATTAGGATGAATGACTCCTTTTGGGTGATGGAACTAAACACATTTAGATTTTCAATTGTGCGTCGACATGTTTGTTTTAATTAATATAATGTGTAATTTAGACATAAATTTTAATCTCACGATGATTGGGTGAAAAAGAGTGTTTTGGTCCAAAAGACAAGTCTTCCAAACCAGAAAGGTTGTGAGAGGTTTTCTTCATATTAAAAATCAACCAATTCACATCGATAAGAAAACCTAATCAAGATTATGGACCCATTTTTTTGTTAATATTGAATGCATTGTATAGATATGGACATTGTTTTCTTCATGAATATAGTTGTTGTTACTAAGGAGACAAAAGACAATTTCATAGTGATTAGAAAGAAAAATAGTGCTTGTAACAACAAAAGGAGCTTGATTAGCATGTAGTGAATATAAAGTCTCATTATTTTAGATAATAACCCAATTCACATTAGTACGAAATGCAAATTAGAATCAATGACTCATTTGGGTGATGGAACTAAACACATTTAGATTTTCCATTTGTGCGTCGACATGTTTGTTTTAATTAATATAATGTGTAATTTAGACATAAATTTTAATCTCACGATGATTGTGTGAAAAAGAGTGTTTTGGTCCAAAAGACAAGTCTTCCAAACCAGAAATGTTGTGAGGGTTTCTTTATATTAAAAATCAACCAATTCACATCGATAAGAAAGCCTAATCAAGATTATGGACCCATTTTTTGTTAATATTGAATGCATTGTATAGATATGGACATTGTTTTCTTCATGAATATAGTTGTTACTAAGGAGACAAAAGACAATTTCATAGTGATTAGAAGAAAAATAGTGCTTGTAACAACAAAAGGAGCTTGATTAGCATGTAGTGAATATAAAGTCTCATTATTTAGATAATAACCCAATTCACATTAGTACGAAATGCAAATTAGAATCAATGACTCATTTGGGTGATGGAACTAAACACATTTAGATTTTCAATTGTGCGTCGACATGTTTGTTTTTAATTAATATAATGTGTAATTTAGACATAAATTTTAATCTCACACGATGATTGTGTGAAAAAGAGTGTTTTGGTCCAAAAGACAAGTCTTCCAAACCAGAAATGTTGCGAGGGTTTCTTTATATTAAAAATCAACCAATTCACATCGATAAGAAAACCTAATCAAGATTATGGACCCATTTTTTTGTTAATATTGAATGCATTGTATAGATATGGACATTTGTTTTCTTCATGAATATAGTTGTTACTAAAGGAGACAAAAGACAATTTCATAGTGATTAGAAGAAAAATAGTGCTTGTAACAACAAAAGGAGAGTTGATTAGCATGTAGTGAATATAAAGTCTCATTATTTAGATAATAATCCATTTCACATTAGTACGAAATGCAAATTAGAATCAATGACTCATTTGGGTGATGGAACTAAACACATTTAGATTTTCCATTTTGTGTCGACATGTTTGTTTTAATTAATATAATGTGAAATTTAGACATAAATTTTAATCTCACGATGACTGTGTGAAAAAGAGTGTTTTGGTCCAAAAGACAAGTCTTCCAAACCAGAAATGTTGTGAGGGTTTCTTTATATTAAAAATCAACCAATTCACTTCGATAAGAAAGCCTAATCAATATTATGGACCCATTTTTTGTTAATATTGAATGCATTGTATAGATATGGACATTGTTTTCTTCATGAATATAGTTGTTACTAAGGAGACAAAAGACAATTTCATAGTGATTAGAAGAAAAATAGTGCTTGTAACAACAAAAGGAGCTTGATTAGCATGTAGTGAATATAAAGTCTCATTATTTAGATAATAACCCAATTCACATTAGTACGAAATGCAAATTAGAATCAATGACTCATTTGGGTGATGGAACTAAACACATTTAGATTTTCAATTGTGCGTCAACATGTTTGTTTTAATTAATATAATGTGTAATTTAGACATAAATTTTAATCTCACGATGATTGGGTGAGAAAGAGTGTTTTGGTCTAAAAGACAAGTCTTCCAAACCAGAAAGGTTGTGAGAGTTTCTTCATATTAAAAATCAACCAATTCACATCGATAAGAAACCCTAATCAAGATTATGGACCCCATTTTTTGTTAATATTGAATGCATTGTATAGATATGGACATTGTTTTCTTCATGAATATAGTTGTTAATAAGGAGACAAAAGACAATTTCATAGTTATTAGAAGAAAAATAGTGCTTGTAACAACAAAAGAAGCCTGATTAGCATGTAGTGAATATAAAGTCTCATTATTTAGGTAATAACCCAATTCACATTAGTACGAAATGCAAATTAGAATCAATGACTCATTTGGGTGATGGAACTAAACACATTTAGATTTTTCATTTTGCTTCGACATGTTTGTTTTAATTAATATAATGTGAAATTGAGACATAAATTTTAATCTCACGATGACTGTACGAAAAAGAGTGTTTTGTTCCAAAAGACAAGTCTTCCAAACCAGAAATGTTGTGAGGGTTTCTTTATATAAAAAATCAACCAATTCACATCGATAAGAAAGCCTAATCAAGATTATGGACCCATTTTTTGTTAATATTGAATGCATTGTATAGATATGCACATTGTTTTCTTCTTGAATATAGTTGTTAATAAGGAGACAAAAGACAATTTCATAGTCATTGGAAGAAAAATAGTGCTTGTAACAACAAAAGAAGCCTGATTAGCATGTAGTGAATATAAAGTCTCATTTTTTAGGCAATAACCCAATTCACATTAGTATGAAATGCAAATTAGGGTTAATCACTCCATTGGGTGATGGAACTAAACACATTTAGATTTTCAATTGTGCGTCGACATGTTTGTTTTAATTAATATAATCTATAATTTAGACATAAATTTTAATCTCACGATGACTGTACGAAAAAGAGTGTTTTGGTCCAAAAGACAAGTCTTCCAAACCAGAAATGTTGTGAGGGTTTCTTTATATAAAAAATCAACCGATTCACATCGATAAGAAAGCCTAATCAAGATTATGGACCCATTTTTTGTTAATATTGAATGCATTGTATAGATATGGACATTTTTTTCATCTTGAATATAGTTGATAATAAGGAGACAAAAGACAATTTCATAGTCATTGCAAGAAAAATAGTGCTTGTAACAACAAAAGAAGCCTGATTAGCATGTAGTGAATATAAAGTCTCATTTTTTAGGCAATAACCCAATTCACATTAGTATGAAATGGAAATTAGTATGATTGACTCCTTTGGGTGATGGAACTAAACACATTTAGATTTTCAATTGTGCGTCAATATGTTTGTTTTAATTAATATAATGTGTAATTTAGAAATAAATTTTAATCTCACGATGATTGGGTGAAAAAGAGTTTTTTGGTCCAAAAGACAAGTCTTCTAAACCAAAAATGTTGCGAGGGTTTCTTTATATAAACAATCAACCAATTCACATCGATAAGAAAACCTAATCAAGATTATGGACCCATTTTTTGTTAATATTGATAGATATGGACATTGTTTTCTTCATGAATATAGTTGTTACTAAGGAGACAAAAGACAATTTCATAGTGATTAGAAGAAAAATAGTGCTTGTAACAACAAAAGGAGCTTGATTAGCAGGTAGTGAATATAAACCCTCATTATTTAGATAATAACCCAATTCACATTAGTACGAAATGCAAATTAGAATCAATGACTCATTTGGGTGATGGAACTAAACACATTTAGATTTTCAATTGTGCGTCGACATGTTTGTTTTAATTAATATAATGTGTAATTTAGACATAAATTTTAATCTCACGATGATTGGGTGAGAAAGAGTGTTTTGGTCTAAAAGACAAGTCTTCCAAAGCAAGAAAGGTTGTGAGGGTTTCTTCATATTAAAAATCAACCAATTCACATCGATAAGAAACCCTAATCAAGATTATGGACCCATTTTTTGTTAATATTGAATGCATTGTATAGATATGGACATTGTTTTCTTCATGAATATAGTTGTTAATAAGGAGACAAAAGACAATTTCATAGTTATTAGAAGAAAAATAGTGCTTGTAACAACAAAAGAAGCCTGATTAGCATGTAGTGAATATAAAGTCTCATTTTTTAGATAATAACCCAATTCACATTAGTACGAAATGCAAATTAGAATCAATGACTCATTTGGGCTGATGGAACTAAACACATTTAGATTTTCAATTGTGCGTCGACATGTTTGTTTTAATTAATATAATGTGTGTAATTAGACATAAATTTTAATCTCACGATGATTGGGTGAAAAAAGAGTGTTTTGGTCCAAAAGACAAGTCTTCCAAACCAGAAAGGTTGTGAGGGTTTCTTCATATTAAAAATCAAACCAATTCACATCGATAAGAAACCCTAATCAAGATTATGGACCCCATTTTTTGTTAATATTGAATGCATTGTATAGATATGGACATTGTTTTCTTCATGAATATAGTTGTTAATAAGGAGACAAAAGACAATTTCATAGTTATTAGAAGAAAAATAGTGCTTGTAACAACAAAAGAAGCCTGATTAGCATGTAGTGAATATAAAGTCTCATTATTTAGGTAATAACCCAATTCACATTAGTACGAAATGCAAATTAGAATCAATGACTCATTTGGGTGATGGAACTAAACACATTTAGATTTTCCATTTTGCTTCGACATGTTTGTTTTAATTAATATAATGTGAAATTTAGACATAAATTTTAATCTCACGATGACTGTACGAAAAAGAGTGTTTTGGTCCAAAAGACAAGTCTTCCAAACCAGAAAGGTTGTGAGGGTTTCTTCATATTAAAAATCAACCAATTCACATCGATAAGAAACCCTAATCAAGATTATGGACCCCATTTTTTGTTAATATTGAATGCATTGTATAGATATGGACATTGTTTTCTTCTTGAATATAGTTGTTAATAAGGAGACAAAAGACAATTTCATAGTCATTGCAAGAAAAATAGTGCTTGTAACAAATAAAGAAGCCTGATTAGCATGTAGTGAATTTAAAGTCTCATTTTTTAGGCAATAACCCAATTCACATTAGTATGAAATGCAAATTAGGATGATTGACTCCTTTGGGTGATGGAACTAAACACATTTAGATTTTCAATTGTGCGTCGACATGTTTGTTTTAATTAATATAATGTGTAATTTAGACATAAATTTTAATCTCACGATGATTGTGTGAAAAAGAGTGTTTTGGTCCAAAAGACAAGTCTTCCAAACCAGAAATGTTGTGAGGGTTTCTTTATATTAAAAATCAACCAATTCACATCGATAAGAAAGCCTAATCAAGATTATGGACCCATTTTTTGTTAATATTGAATGCATTGTATAGATATGGACATTGTTTTCTTCATGAATATAGTTGTTAATAAGGAGACAAAAGACAATTTCATAGTCATTGCAAGAAAAAAAATAGTGCTTGTAACAACAAAAAGAAGCCTGATTAGCATGTAGTGAATATAAAGTCTCATTTTTTAGGCAATAACCCAATTCACATTAGTATGAAATGCAAATTAGGATGAATGACTCCTTTGGGTGATGGAACTAAACACATTTAGATTTTCAATTGTGCGTCGACATGTTTGTTTTAATTAATATAATGTGTAATTTAGACATAAATTTTTAATCTCACGATGACTGTACGAAAAAGAGTGTTTTGGTCCAAAAGACAAGTCTTCCAAACCAGAAAAGTTGTGAGGGTTTCTTCTTTATATTAAAAATCAACCAATTCACATCGATAAGAAACCCTAATCAAGATTATGGACCCCATTTTTTGTTAATATTGAATGCATTGTATAGATATGGACATTGTTTTCTTCATGAATATAGTTGTTACTAAGGAGACAAAAGACAATTTCATAGTGATTAGAAGAAAAATAGTGCTTGTAACAACAAAAGAAGCCTGATTAGCATGTAGTGAATATAAAGTCTCATTATTTAGGTAATAACCCAATTCACATTAGTACGAAATGCAAATTAGAATCAATGACTCATTTGGGTGATGGAACTAAACACATTTAGATTTTCAATTGTGCGTCGACATGTTTGTTTTAATTAATATAATGTGTAATTTAGACATAAATTTTAATCTCACGATGATTGTGTGAAAAAGAGTGTTTTGGTCCAAAAGACAAGTCTTCCAAACCAGAAATGTTGTGACCGTTTTCTTTATATTAAAAATCAACAACCAATTCACATCGATAAGAAACCCTAATCAAGATTATGGACCCCATTTTTTGTTAATATTGAATGCATTGTATAGATATATGGACATTGTTTTCTTCATGAATATAGTTGTTACTAAGGAGACAAAAGACAATTTCATAGTGATTAGAAGAAAAATAGTGCTTGTAACAACAAAAGGAGCTTGATTAGCATGTAGTGAATATAAAGTCTCATTATTTAGGTAATAACCCAATTCACATTAGTACGAAATGCAAAATTAGAATCAATGACTCATTTGGGTGATGGAACTAAACACATTTAGATTTTCAATTTGTGCGTCGACATGTTTGTTTTAATTAATATAATGTGTAATTTAGACATAAATTTTAATCTCACGATGATTGGGTGAAAAAGAGTGTTTTGGTCCAAAAGACAAGTCTTCCAAACCAGAAAGGTTGTGAGGGTTTCTTCATATTAAAAATCAACCAATTCACATCGATAAGAAACCCTAATCAAGATTATGGACCCCATTTTTTGTTAATATTGAATGCATTGTATAGATATGGACATTGTTTTCTTCATGAATATAGTTGTTAATAAGGAGACAAAAGACAATTTCATAGTCATTAGAGAAAAATAGTGCTTGTAACAACAAAAGAAGCCTGATTAGCATGTAGTGAATATAAAGTCTCATTATTTAGGCAATAACCCAATTCACATTAGTACGAAATGCAAATTAGGATGAATGACTCCTTTGGGTGATGGAACTAAACACATTTAGATTTTCAATTGTGCGTCAACATGTTTGTTTTAATTAATATAATGTGTAATTTAGACATAAATTTTAATCTCACGATGATTGGGTGAAAAAGAGAGTGTTTTGGTCCAAAAGACAAGTCTTCCAAACCAGAAATGTTTGTGAGGGTTTCTTCATATTAAAAAATCAACCAATTCACATCGATAAGAAACCCTAATCAAGA
Organism: Ceriops zippeliana; assembly: GCA_037897445.1. Lineage (NCBI taxonomy): Eukaryota > Viridiplantae > Streptophyta > Magnoliopsida > Malpighiales > Rhizophoraceae > Ceriops > Ceriops zippeliana. The sequence continues at coordinate 15,072 of JBAPLH010000342.1, read as the reverse complement.
TTATGGACCCCATTTTTTTGTTAATATTGAATGCATTGTATAGATATGGACATTGTTTTCTTCATGAATATAGTTGCTAATAAGGAGACAAAAGACAATTTCATAGTCATTGCAAGAAAAAAAATAGTGCTTGTAACAACAAAAGAAGCCTGATTAGCATGTAGTGAATATAAAGTCTCATTATTTAGGTAATAACCCAATTCACATTAGTACGAAATGCAAATTAGAATCAATGACTCATTTGGGTGATGGAACTAAACACATTTAGATTTTCAATTTGTGCGTCGACATGTTTGTTTTAATTAATATAATGTGAAATTTAGACATAAATTTTAATCTCACGATGATTGTGTGAAAAAGAGTGTTTTGGTCCAAAAGACAAGTCTTCCAAACCAGAAATGTTGTGAGGGTTTCTTTATATAAAAAATCAACCAATTCACATCGATAAGAAAGCCTAATCAAGATTATGGACCCATTTTTTGTTAATATTGAATGCATTGTATAGATATGGACATTGTTTTCTTCATGAATATAGTTGTTAATAAGGAGACAAAAGACAATTTCATAGTCATTAGAAGAAAAATAGTGCTTGTAACAACAAAAGAAGCCTGATTAGCATGTAGTGAATATAAAGTCTCATTTTTTAGGCAATAACCCCAATTCACATTAGTACGAAATGCAAATTAGAATCAATGACTCATTTGGGTGATGGAACTAAAACACATTTAGATTTTTCATTTGCGTCGACATGTTTGTTTTAATTAATATAATGTGTAATTTAGACATAAATTTTAATCTCACGATGATTGGGTGAAAAAGAGTGTTTTGGTCCAAAAGACAAGTCTTCCAAACCAGAAAGGTTGTGAGGGTTTTCTTTATATTAAAAAATCAACCAATTCACATCGATAAGAAACCCTAATCAAGATTATGGACCCATTTTTTTGTTTAATATTGAATGCATTGTATAGATATGGACATTGTTTTTCTTCATGAATATAGTTGTTAATAAGGAGACAAAAGACAATTTCATAGTCATTAGAAGAAAAATAGTGCTTGTAACAACAAAAAGAAGCCTGATTAGCATGTAGTGAATATAAAGTCTCATTATTTTTAGGTAATAACCCAATTCACATTAGTACGAAATGCAAATTAGAATCAATGACTCATTTGGGTGATGGAACTAAACACATTTAGATTTTCCATTTTGCGTGCGTCGACATGTTTGTTTAATTAATTAATATAATGTGAAATTTAGACATAAATTTTAATCTCACGATGACTGTACGAAAAAGAGTGTTTTGGTCCAAAAGACAAAGTCTTCCAAACCAGAAAGGTTGTGAGGGTTTCTTTATATTAAAAAAATCAACCAATTCACATCGATAAGAAACCCTAATCAAGATTATGGACCCCATTTTTTTGTAATATTGAATGCATTGTATAGATATGGACATTGTTTTCTTCATGAATATAGTTGTTAATAAGGAGACAAAAGACAATTTCATAGTCATTAGCAAGAAAAATAGTGCTTGTAACAACAAAAGAAGCCTGATTAGCATGTAGTGAATATAAAGTCTCATTTTTTAGGCAATAACCCAATTCACATTAGTATGAAATGCAAATTAGGATGAATGACTCCTTTGGGTGATGGAACTAAAACACATTTAGATTTTCAATTGTGCGTCGACATGTTTGTTTTAATTAATATAATGTGTAATTTAGACATAAATTTTAATCTCACGATGATTGTGTGAAAAAGAGTGTTTTGGTCCAAAAGACAAGTCTTCCAAACCAGAAATGTTGTGAGGGTTTCTTTATATTAAAAATCAACCAATTCACATCGATAAGAAAACCCTAATCAAGATTATGGACCCATTTTTTGTTAATATTGAATGCATTGTATAGATATGGACATTGTTTTCTTCATGAATATAGTTGTTACTAAGGAGACAAAAGACAATTTCATAGTGATTAGAAGAAAAAAATAGTGCTTGTAACAACAAAAGGAGCCTGATTAGCATGTAGTGAATATAAAGTCTCATTATTTAGGTAATAACCCAATTCACATTAGTACGAAATGCAAATTAGAATCAATGACTCATTTGGGTGGTCGAACTAAACACATTTAGATTTTCAATTGTGCGTCAACATGTGTGTTTTAATTAATATAATGTGTAATTTAGACATAAAATTTTAATCTCACGATGATTGTGTGAAAAAGAGTGTTTTGGTCCAAAAGACAAGTCTTCCAAACCAGAAAGGTTGTGAGGGTTTCTTCGTATTAAAAATCAACCAATTCACATCAATAAGAAACCCTAATCAAGATTATGGACCCCATTTTTTGTTAATATTGAATGAATGCATTGTATAGATATGGACATTGTTTTTCTTCATGAATATAGTTGTTAATAAAGGAGACAAAAAGACAATTTCATAGTTATTAGAAGAAAAATAGTGCTTGTAACAACAAAAGAAGCTTGATTAGCATGTAGTGAATATAAAGTCTCATTATTTAGGTAATAACCCAATTCACATTAGTACGAAATGCAAATTAGAATCAATGACTCATTTGGGTGATGGAACTAAACACATTTAGATTTTCCATTTTGCGTCGACATGTTTGTTTTAATTAATATAATGTGAAATTGAGACATAAATTTTAATCTCACGATGACTGTACGAAAAAGAGTGTTTTGGTCCAAAAGACAAGTCTTCCAAACCAGAAATGTTGTGAGGGTGTGTGAGGGTTTCTTTATATAAAAAAAATCAACCAATTCACTTCGATAAGAAAGCCTAATCAAGATTATGGACCCATTTTTTGTTAATATTGAATGCATTGTATAGATATGGACATTGTTTTCTTCATGAATATAGTTGTTAATAAGGAGACAAAAGACAATTTCATAGTCATTGCAAGAAAAATAGTGCTTGTAACAACAAAAGAAGCCTGATTAGCATGTAGTGAATATAAAGTCTCATTTTTTAGGCAATAACCCAATTCACATTAGTATGAAATGCAAATTAGGATGATTGACTCCTTTGGGTGATGGAACTAAACACATTTAGATTTTCAATTGTGCGTCAACATGTTTGTTTTAATTAATATAATGTGTAATTTAGACATAAATTTTAATCTCACGATGATTGTGTGAAAAAGAGTGTTTTTGTCCAAAAGACAAGTCTTCCAAACCAGAAATGTTGTGAGGGTTTCTTTATATAAAAAATCAACCAATTCACATCGATAAGAAAACCTAATCAAGATTATGGACCCATTTTTTGTTAATATTGAATGCATTGTATAGATATGGACATTGTTTTCTTCATGAATATAGTTGTTAATAAGGAGACAAAAGACAATTTCATAGTTATTAGAAGAAAAATAGTGCTTGTAACAACAAAAGAAGCCTGATTAGCATGTAGTGAATATAAAGTCTCATTATTTAGGTAATAACCCAATTCACATTAGTACGAAATGCAAATTTAGAATCAATGACTCATCATTTGGGTGATGGAACTAAACACATTTAGATTTTCCATTTTGCGTCGACATGTTTGTTTTAATTAATAATATAATGTGTAAATTTAGACATAAATTTTAATCTCACGATGACTGTACGAAAAAAAAGAGTGTTTTGGTCCAAAAGACAAGTCTTCCAAACCAGAAATGTTGTGAGGGTTTCTTTATATATAAAAAAAATCAACCAATTCACATCGATAAGAAAGCCTAATCAAGATTATGGACCCCATTTTTTGTTAATATTGAATGCATTGTATAGATATGGACATTGTTTTCTTCTTGAATATAGTTGTTAATAAGGAGACAAAAGACAATTTCATAGTCATTGCAAGAAAAATAGTGCTTGTAACAACAAAAGAAGCCTGATTAGCATGTAGTGAATATAAAAGTCTCATTTTTTAGGCAATAACCCAATTCACATTAGTATGAAAATGCAAATTAGGATGAATGACTCCTTTTGGGTGATGGAACTAAACACATTTAGATTTTCAATTGTGCGTCGACATGTTTGTTTTAATTAATATAATGTGTAATTTAGACATAAATTTTAATCTCACGATGATTGGGTGTGTGAAAAAGAGTGTTTTTGGTCCAAAAAAGACAAGTCTTCCAAACCAGAAAGGTTGTGAGGGTTTCTTCATATTAAAAATCAACCAATTCACATCGATAAGAAACCCTAATCAAGATTATGGACCCCATTTTTTTTGTTAATATTGAATGCATTGTATAGATATGGACATTGTTTTCTTCATGAATATAGTTGTTACTAAGGAGACAAAAGACAATTTCATAGTGATTAGAAGAAAAATAGTGCTTGTAACAACAAAAGGAGCCTGATTAGCATGTAGTGAATATAAAGTCTCATTATTTATAGTAAATAACCCAATTCACATTAGTACGAAATGCAAATTAGAATCAATGACTCATTTGGGTGATGGAACTAAACACATTTAGATTTTCAATTGTGCGTCGACATGTTTGTTTTAATTAATATAATGTGTAAATTTAGACATAAATTTTTAATCTCACGATGATTGTGTGAAAAAAAGAGTGTTTTGGTCCAAAAGACAAGTCTTCCAAACCAGAAAAGTTGTGAGGGTTTCTTTATATTAAAAAATCAAGTAATTCACATCGATAAGAAACCCCAATCAAGATTATGGACCCCATTTTTTTGTTAATATTGAATGCATTGTATAGATATATGGACATTGTTTTTCTTCATGAATATAGTTGTTACAAAGGAGACAAAAGACAATTTCATAGTGATTAGAAGAAAAATAGTGCTTGTAACAACAAAAGGAGCTTGATTAGCATGTAGTGAATATAAAGTCTCATTATTTAGGTAATAACCCAATTCACATTAGTACGAAATGCAAATTAGAATCAATGACTCATTTGGGTGATGGAACTAAACACATTTAGATTTTCCATTTGTGCGTCGACATGTTTGTTTTTTATTAATATAATGTGTAATTTAGACATAAATTTTAATCTCACGATGATTGGGTGAAAAAGAGTGTTTTGGTCCAAAAGACAAGTCTTCCAAACCAGAAAGGTTTGTGAGGGTTTCTTCATATTAAAAATCAACCAATTCACATCGATAAGAAACCCTAATCAAGATTATGGACCCCCATTTTTTGTTAATATTGAATGCATTGTATAGATATGGACATTGTTTTCTTCATGAATATAGTTGTTAATAAGGAGACAAAAGACAATTTCATAGTCATTGCAAGAAAAAAATAGTGCTTGTAACAACAAAAGAAGCCTGATTAGCATGTAGTGAATATAAAGTCTCATTATTTAGGTAATAACCCAATTCACATTAGTATGAAATGCAAATTAGAATCAATGACTCATTTGGGTGATGGAACTAAACACATTTAGATTTTCAATTGTGCGTCGACATGTTTGTTTTAATTAATATAATGTGTGTAATTTAGACATAAATTTTAAATCTCACGATGATTGTGTGAAAAAGAGTGTTTTGGTCCAAAAGACAAGTCTTCCAAACCAGAAAAGTTGTGAGGGGTTTCTTTATATTAAAAATCAACCAATTCACATCGATAAGAAACCCCCAATCAAGATTATGGACCCCATTTTTTGTTAATATTGAAATGCATTGTATAGATATGGACATTGTTTTCTTCATGAATATAGTTGTTACTAAGGAGACAAAAGACAAATTTCATAGTGATTAGAAGAAAAAATAGTGCTTGTAACAACAAAAGGAGCTTGATTAGCATGTAGTGAATATAAAGTCTCATTATTTAGATAATAACCCAATTCACATTAGTACGAAATGCAAATTAGAATCAATGACTCATTTGGGTGATGGAACTAAACACATTTAGATTTTCAATTGTGCGTCGACATGTTTGTTTTTAATTAATATAATGTGTAATTTAGACATAAATTTTAATCTCACGATGATTGGGTGAAAAAGAGTGTTTTGGTCCAAAAGACAAGTCTTCCAAACCAGAAAGGTTGTGAGGGTTTTCTTCATATTATAAAAATCAACCAATTCACATCGATAAGAAACCTAAATCAAGATTATGGACCCCATTTTTTTTAATATTGAATGCATTGTATAGATATGGACATTGTTTTCTTCATGAATATAGTTGTTAATAAGGAGACAAAAGACAATTTCATAGTCATTAGAAGAAAAAATAGTGCTTGTAACAACAAAAGAAGCCTGATTAGCATGTAGTGAATATAAAGTCTCATTTTTTAGGCAATAACCCAATTCACATTAGTATGAAATGCAAATTAGAATGATTGACTCCTTTGGGTGATGGAACTAAAACACATTTAGATTTTCAATTGTGCGTCGACATGTTTGTTTTTATTAATATAATGTGTAATTTTAGACATAAATTTTAATCTCACGATGATTGTGGTGAAAAAGAGTGTTTTGGTCCAAAAGACAAGTCTTCCAAACCAGAAAAGGTTGTGTGAGGGTTTCTTCATATTAAAAAAATCAACCAATTCACATCGATAAGAAACCCTAATCAAGATTATGGACCCATTTTTTGTTAATATATTGAATGCATTGTATAGATATGGACATTGTTTTCTTCATGAATATAGTTGTTAATAAGGAGACAAAATACAATTTCATAGTCATTGCAGAAGAAAAATAGTGCTTGTAACAACAAAAGAAGCCTGATTAGCATGTAGTGAATATAAAGTCTCATTTTTTTAGGCAATAACCCAATTCACATTAGTATGAAATGCAAATTAGGATCAATGACTCCTTTGGGTGATGGAACTAAACACATTTAGATTTTCAATTGTGCGTCGACATGTTTGTTTTTAATTAATATAATGTGTAAATTTAGACATAAATTTTAATCTCACGATGATTGTTGTACGAAAAAGAGTGTTTTTGGTCCAAAAAGACAAGTCTTCCAAACCAGAAATGTTGTGAGGGTTTCTTTATATATAAAAAATCAACCAATTCACATCGATAAGAAACCCCTAATCAAGATTATGGACCCCATTTTTTTGTTAATATTGAATGCATTGTATAGATATGGACATTGTTTTCTTCATGAATATAGTTGTTTAATAAGGAGACAAAAGACAATTTCATAGTCATTGCAAGAAAAATAGTGCTTGTAACAACAAAAAAGAAGCCTGATTAGCATGTAGTGAATATAAAGTCTCATTTTTTTAGGCAATAACCCAATTCACATTAGTATGAAATGCAAATTTAGGATGATGAATGACTCATTTGGGTGATGGAACTAAACACATTTAGATTTTTTCAATTGTGCGTCGACATGTTTGTTTTAATTAATATAATGTGAAATTTAGACATAAATTTTAATCTCACGATGACTGTACGAAAAAGAGTGTTTTTGGTCCAAAAGACAAGTCTTCCAAACCAGAAATGTTGTGAGGGTTTCTTTATATTAAAAAATCAACCAATTCACATCGATAAGAAAACCCTAATCAAGATTATGGACCCCATTTTTTGTTAATATTGAATGCATTGTATAGATATGGACATTGTTTTCTTCATGAATATAGTTGTTAATAAGGAGACAAAAGACAATTTCATAGTCATTGCAAGAAAAAAATAGTGCTTGTAACAACAAAAGGAGCCTGATTAGCATGTAGTGAATATAAAGTCTCATTTTTTAGGCAATAACCCAATTCACATTAGTATGAAATGCAAATTAGGATATGATATGACTCCTTTGGGGTGATGGAACTAAACACATTTAGATTTTCAATTGTGTGCGTCGACATGTTTGTTTTAATTAATATAATGTGTAATTTAGACATAAATTTTAATCTCACGATGATTGTGTGAAAAAGAGTGTTTTTTGGTCCAAAAGACAAGTCTTCCAAACCAGAAAGGTTTGTGAGGGTTTCTTCATATTAAAAATCAACCAATTCACATCGATAAGAAACCCTAATCAAGATTATGGACCCCATTTTTTTAATATTAATATTGAATGCATTGTATAGATATGGACATTGTTTTCTTCATGAATATAGTTGTTACTAAGGAGACAAAAGACAATTTCATAGTGATTAGAAGAAAAATAGTGCTTGTAACAACAAAAGGAGCCTTGATTAGCATGTAGTGAATATAAAGTCTCATTATTTAGGTAATAACCCAATTCACATTAGTACGAAATGCAAATTAGAATCAAATGACTCATTTGGGTGATGGAACTAAACACATTTAGATTTTCAATTGTGCGTCGACATGTTTGTTTTAATTAATATAATGTGAAATTTAGACATAAATTTTAATCTCACGATGATTGTGTGAAAAAGAGAGTGTTTTGGTCCAAAAGACAAGTCTTCCAAACCAGAAAAGTTGTGAGGGTTTTCTTTATATTAAAAATCAAGTAATTCACATCGATAAGAAACCCCAAATCAAGATTATGGACCCCATTTTTTTTTAATATTGAATGCATTGTATAGATATGGACATTGTTTTCTTCATGAATATAGTTGTTAAATAAGGAGACAAAAGACAATTTCATAGTGATTAGAAGAAAAATAGTGCTTGTAACAACAAAAAAGGAGCTTGATTAGCATGTAGTGAATATAAAGTCTCTCATTATTTAGATAATAACCCAATTCACATTAGTATGAAATGCAAATTAGAATCAATGACTCATTTGGGTTGATGGAAACTAAAACACATTTAGATTTTCAATTTGTGCGTCGACATGTTTGTTTTTAATTAATATAATGTGTAATTTAGACATAAATTTTAATCTCACGATGATTGGGTGAAAAAGAGTGTTTTGGTCCAAAAGACAAGTCTTCCAAACCAGAAAGGTTGTGAGGGTTTCTTCATATTAAAAAATCAACCAATTCACATCGATAAGAAACCCCCTAATCAAGATTATGGACCCCATTTTTTTAATAATATTGAATGCATTGTATAGATATGGACATTGTTTTTCTTCATGAATATAGTTGTTAAATAAGGAGACAAAAGACAATTTTCATAGTCATTGCAAGAAAAAAAATAGTGCTTGTAACAACAAAAGAAGCCTGATTAGCATGTACTGAATATAAAGTCTGATTTTTTTAGGCAATAACCCAATTCACGTTAGTATGAAATGCAAATTAGGATGATTGACTCCTTTGGGTGATGGAACTAAACACATTTAGATTTTCAATTGTGCGTCGACATGTTTGTTTTAATTAATATAATGTGTAATTTAGACATAAATTTTAATCTCACGATGATTGTGTGAAAAAGAGTGTTTTGGTCCAAAAGACAAGTCTTCCAAACCAGAAATAGTTGTGAGTGTTTTAGAATCAATGACTCATTTGGGTGATGCAACTAAACACATTTAGATTTTCAATTGTGCGTCGACATGTTTGTTTTAATTAATATAATGTGTAATTTCAACATAAATTTTAATCTCACGATGATTGGGTGAGAAAGAGTGTTTTTTTAGTCCAAAAAAGACAAGTCTTCCAAACCAGAAAGGTTGTGAGGGTTTTCTTCATATTAAAAAATCAACCAATTCACATCGATAAGAAAACCCTAATCAAGATTATGGACCCCATTTTTTGTTAATATTGAATGCATTGTATAGATATGGACATTGTTTTTCTTCATGAATATAGTTGTTAATAAGGAGACAAAAAGACAATTTCATAGTCATTGCAAGAAAAATAGTGCTTGTAACAACAAAAGAAGCCTGATTAGCATGTAGTGAATATAAAGTCTCATTTTTTAGGCAATAACCCAATTCACATTAGTATGAAATGCAAATTAGGATGATTGACTCCTTTGGGTGATGGAACTAAACACATTTAGATTTTCAAGTGTGCGTCAACATGTTTGTTTTAATTAATATAATGGGTAATTTAGAAATAAATTTTAATCTCACGATGACTGTATGAAAAAGAGTGTTTTGGTCCATAAGACAAGTCTTCCAAACCAGAAAGGTTGTGAGGGTTTCTTCATATTAAAAATCAACCAATTCATATCGATAAGAAACCCTAATCAAGATTATGGACCCCATTTTTTGTTAATATTGAATGCATTGTATAGATAAGGACATTGTTTTCTTCATGAATATGGTTGCTAATACGGAGACAAAAGACAACTTCATAGTCATTGCAAGAACAATAGTGCTTGTAACAACAAAAGAAGCCTGATTAGCATGTAGTGAATATAAAGTCTCATTTTTTAGGCAATAACCCAATTCACATAAGTATGAAATGCAAATTAGGATGAATGACTCCTTTGGGTGATGGAACTAAACACATTTAGATTTTCAATTGTGCGTCGACATGTTTGTTTTAATTAATATAATGTGTAATTTAGACATAAATTTTAATCTCACGATGATTGGGTGAAAAAGAGTATTTTGGTCCAAAAGTCAAGTCTTCCAAACCAGAAAGGTTGTGAGGGTTTCTTCATATTAAAAATCAACCAATTCACATCGAGAAGAAACCCTAACCAAGATTATGGACCCCATTTTTTGTTAATATTGAATGCATTGTATAGATATGGACATTGTTTTCTTCATGGATATAATTGCTACTGAGGAGACAAAAGACAATTTCATAGTGATTAGAAGAAAAATAGCGCTTGTAGCAACAAAAGGAGTCGGATTAGCAAGTTGTGAATATAAAGTCTCATTATTTATGTAATAACCCAATTCACATTAGTACGAAATGCAAATTAGAATCAATGACTCATTTGGGTGATGGAACTAAACACATTTAGATTTTCAATTGTGCGTCGACAAGTTTGTCTTAATTAATATAATTTGAAATTTAAACATAAATTTTAATCTCACGATGATTGTGTGAAAAAGAGTGTTTTGGTCCATAAGACAAGTTTTCCTAACCAGAAAAGTTGTGAGGTTTTCTTTATATTAAAAATCAAGTAATTCACATCGATAAGAAACCCCAATCAATATTATGTACCCCATTTTTTGTTAATATTGAATGCATTGTATAGATATGGACATTGTTTTCTTCGTGAATATAGTTGTTACAAAGGAGACAAAAGACAATTTCGTAGTGATTAGAAGAAAAATAGTGCTTGTAACAACAAAAGGAGCTTGATTAGCATGTAGTGAATATAATGTCTCATTATTTAGATAATAACCCAATTCACATTAGTACGAAATGCAAATTAGAATCAATGTCTCATTTGGGTGATGGAAGTAAACACATTTAGATTTTCTATTGTGCGTCGACTTGTTTGTTTTAATTAATATAATGTGTAATTTAGACATAAATTTTAATCTCACGATGATTGTGTGAAAAAGAGTGTTTTGGTCCAAAAGACGAGCCTTCCAAACCAGAAAGGTTGTGAGGGTTTCTTCATATTAAAAATCAACCAATTCACATCGATAAGAAACCCTAATCATGATTATGGACCCCATTTTTTGTTAATATTGAATGCATTGTATAGATATGGACATTGTTTTCTTCATGAATATAGTTGCTAATAAGGAGACATAAGACAATTTCATAGTCATTGCAAGAAAAATAGTGCTTGTAACAACAAAAGAAGCTTGATTAGCATGTAGTGAATATAAAGTCTGATTTTTTAGGCAATAACCCAATTCAGGTTAGTATGAAATGCAAATTAGGATGATTGACTCCTTTGGGTGATGGAACTAAACACATTTAGATTTTCAATTGTGCGTCGACATGTTTGTTTTAATTAATATAATGTGTAATTTAGACATAAACATTAATCTCACGATGATTGTGTGAAAAAGAGTGTTTTGGTCCAAAAGACAAGTCTTCCAAACTAGAAATGTTGTGCGGGTTTCTTTATTTTAAAAATCAACCAATTCACATCGATAAGAAAGCCTAATCAAGATTATGGACCCATTTTTTGTTAATATTGAATGCATTGTATAGATATGGACATTGTTTTCTTCATGAATATAGTTGTTACTAAGGAGACAAAGGACAATTTCATAGTCATTGCAAGAAAAATAGTGCTTGTAACAACAAAAGAAGCCTGATGAGCATGTAGTGAATATAAAGTCTCATTTTTTAGGCAATAACCCAATTCACATTAGTATGAAATGCAAATTAGGATGATTGACTCCTTTGGGTGATGGAACTAAACACATTTAGATTTTCAATTGTGCGTCAACATGTTTGTTTTAATTAATATAATCTGTAATTTAGACATAAATTTTAATCTCACGATGACTGTACGAAAAAGAGTGTTTTGGTCCAAAAGACAAGTCTTCCAAATCAGAAATGTTGTGAGGGTTTGTTTATATAAAAAATCAACCAATTCACATCGATAAGAAACCCTAATCAAGATTATGGACCCCATTTTTTGTTAATATTCAATGCATTGTATAGATATGGACATTGTTTTCTCCATGGATATAGTTGCTACTAAGGAGACAACAGACAATTTCATAGTGATTAGAAGAAAAATAGCACTTGTAACAACAAAAGGAGACTGATTAGCATGTAGTGAATATAAAGTCTCATTATTTATGTAATAGCCCAATTCACATTAGTACAAAATGCAAATTAGAATCAATGACTCATTTGGGTGATGGAACTAAACACATTTAGATTTTCAATTGTGTGTCGACAAGTTTGTCTTAATTAATATAATATGAAATTTAGACATAAATTTTAATCTCATGATGATTGTGTGTGAAAAAACAGTGTTTTGGTCCAAAAGACAAGTCTTCCAAACCAGAAATGTTGTGTGAGGGTTTCTTTATATTAAAAATCAACCAAATCAAATCGATAAGAAAGCCTAATCAAGATTATGGACCCACTTTTTGTTAATATTGCATTGTATAGATATGGACATTGTTTTCTTCATGAATATAGTTGTTACTTAGGAGACAAAAGACAATTTCATAGTGATTAGAAGAAAAATAGTGCTTGTAACAACAAAAGGAGCTTGATTAGTATGTAGTGAATATAAAGTCTCATTATTTAGATAATAATCCAATTCACATTAGTACGAAATGCAAAATACAATCAATGACTCATTTGGGTGATGGAACTAAACACATTTAGATTTTCAATTGTGCGTCGACATGTTTGTTTTAATTAATATAATGTGTAATTTAGACATAAATTTTATTCTCACGATGATTGGGCGAGAAAGAGTGTTTTGGTCTAAAAGACAAGTCTTGAAAACCAGAAAGGTTCTGAGGTTTTCTTCATATTAAAAATCAACCAATTCACATCGATAAGAAAACCTAATCAAGATTATGGACCCCATTTTTTCTTAATATTGAATGCATTGTATAGATATGGACATTGTTTTCTTCATGAATATAGTTGTTACTAAGGAGACAAAAGACAATTTCATAGTCATTGCAAGAAAAATAGTGCTTGTAACAACAAAAGAAGCCTGATGAGCATGTAGTGAATATAAAGTCTCATTTTTTAGGCAATAACCCAATTCACATTAGTATGAAATGCAAATTAGGATGATTGACTCCTTTGGATGATGGAACTAAACACATTTAGATTTTCAATTGTGCGTCGACATGTTTGTTTTAATTAATATAATATGTAATTTAGACATAAATTTTAATCTCACGATAATTGGGTGAAAAAGAGTGTTTTGGTCCAAAAAACAAGTCTTCCAAACCATAAATGTTTTGTGAGGGTTTCTTTATATATAAAAATCAACCAAGTCACATCGATAAGAAAAACCTAATCAAGATTATGGACCCATTTTTTGTTAATATTGAATGCATTGTATAGATATGGACATTGTTTTCTTCATGAATATAGTTGTTACTAAGGAGACAAAAGACAATTTCATAGTGATTAGAAGAAAAATAGTGCTTGTAACAACAAAAGGAGCTTGATTGGCATGTACTGAATATAAAGTCTCAATATTTAGCTAATAACCCAATTCACATTCGTACGAAATGCAAATTAGAATCAATGACTCATTTCGGTGATGGAACTAAAACACATTTAGATTTTCAATTGTGCGTCGACATGTTTGTTTTAATTAATATAATGTGTAATTTTAGACATAAATTTTAATCTCATGATGATTGGGTGAAAATAAGTGTTTTGGTCCAAAAGACAAGTCTTCCAAACCAGAAAGGTTGTGTGGGTTTCTTCATATTAAAAATCAACCAATCCACATCGATAAGAAACACTAATCAAGATTATGGACCCAATTTTTTTGTTAATATTGAATGCATTGTATAGATATGGACATTGTTTTTCATCATGAATATAGTTGTTAATAAGGAGACAAAAGACAATTTCATAGTTATTAGAAGAAAAATAGTGCTTGTAACAACAAAAGAAGCCTGATTAGCATCTAGTGAATATAAAGTCTCATTATTTAGGTAATAACCCAATTCACAATAGTACGAAATGCAAATTAGAATCAATGACTCATTTGGGTGATGGAACTAAACACATTTAGAATTTCCATTTTGTGTCGACATGTTTGTTTTAATTAATATAATGTGAAATTTAGACATAAATTTTAATCTCACGTTGACTCTACGAAAAAGAGTGTTTTGGTCCAAAAGACAAGTCTTCCAAACCAGAAATGTTGTGAGGGTTTCTTTTTATAAAAAATCAACCAGTTCACACCGATAAGAAAGCCTAATCAAGATTATGGACCCCATTTTTTGTTAATATTGAATGCCCTGCATAGATATGGACATTGATTTCTTCTTGAATATAGTTGTTAATAAGGAGACAAAAGACAATTTCATAGTGATTAGAAGAAAAATAGTGCTTGTAACAACAAAAGAAGCCTGATTAGCATGTAGTGAATATAAAGTCTCATTATTTAGGTAATAACCCAATTCACATTTGTACAAAATGCAAATTAGAATCAATGACTCATTTCGGTGATGGAACTAAACACATTTAGATTTTTCATTTTGCTTCGACATGTTTGTTTTAATTAATATAATGTGAAATTGAGACATAAATTTTAATCTCATGATTACTGTACGAAAAAGAGTGTTTTGGTCCAAAAGACAAGTCTTCCAAACCAGAAATGTTGTGAGGGTTTCTTTATATAAAAAATCAACCGATTCACATCGATAAGAAAGCCTAATCAAGAT